>JAADYG010000379.1:0-30328 GCA_023338115.1 Phytopythium boreale
GTCAGGTGGGGCTCGGGCAGCGCCTGCAACTTGGTCGAGACCTTGAGTGCGTTCGCGACGGCCTTGGCAGACAGCGGAGTTGGCAGCTTGAATTTGCCAGTCGCCCATTGGGCGACGTCTTTTTGGCTCGGTAGATTCCCGCCTCGGACAGTCATGGCGTATGTGCAGATAATGGTCTTTTTCTTCAACGTCAGGCGATTGCGTGTCTTGGGTGGTGGTGTTGGCATCGTGCTTTTTGAGAATGACAGCCAACTGCATGAATCTGCTTTGCGCGCATGCATCCTCCGATAGTTAATGTGCATTTTCGACCTTCTCTTGTTTAACTTAAACGGCAAACGCACGCATCCGCATTGCTTTCGCAAGCGTGGGCGTCTGAGGTGATGCTGCGGTCTTGCTTGTCATTTGTCTGACACCAAAAGTACACTTCAACTACCCCTCATACCACATAACAGTATTAGTTATTGCAGGTTATCTGGTGGAGTGGTCGGCTTATCGGCAGGTTTGACTGTACTGTAAAGACAGGATAACGCTGGGGTGAGAGAAGTCTCACCTTCTTGAGTCACTGTGGTCTCACCGTGAGACCACAGTGACTCAAGAAGTGCCGCGTCTTTCAGCAGGTTTCAAGGGAACGGATTACGCTCCGCTTCGAGGCCCTTCTTCAACGCGATCGGCCTTGATCCCGTCTCACTATGACCAGCAACCTGCCATTTCTAATACTATCCCATCATGGGGATAGCCATGCGGGCGGGCGCTCCGCTCTTGCGCATGGGATTGCGCTCGCCTCCTTTGTGAGTACACAGTAGCCTAGATGTGGCGCAGCTGCTGCTGGTGCCGCTGCTGCGCGCGCAGGATGTTGCTGGCGTCCGAGGCCTCGGTCGCGGACACGCCTAGCGGCGCCGCGAGCGAGGACGTGGCTGTCAGGAAGGGCAGGGTGTCGGGGAAGTACCAGGTGGAGCTGTGCATGGACATGACGCGGTCGCTCTGCGTACCGCGCGCCACGATCACGCGCACGAGCTTGTAGAACGCCTGCAGGCACTCACTGGGCGTCGCGACCGCCATCAGGCCGAGTCGCTGGCCGCCCTTGTGGCCCGTCACCTTCCACGCGTCCTCGCTGGCCGCCTTGTCTCCCGCGTCGTCGCTCGCGAGCTGCTGCCGAGTCTCCTCGAGCCACAGTGCCTTCTGCTTGTTCAGCGTCTCCAGCAGCGCGTCGCCCCACTCGCTCGACGCGTCCGAGTGCTCGCGCGAGCGCCTGCACACGTCGCGGTAGGACGCCACGGCGACCCCGAGCGCCGCGTGGAAGAGCGGGATGGACAGCAGCACCTGCAGCAGCGCCTCGGAGCTCAGCGCCAGCAGGTCGCACGCCGAGACGGTGCGCACCGTCGACGTTACGACCGAGTAGCCGAGCAGCCCCTCCTCGCCGAAGAAGTCGCCGGCGGCGTAGGTCGCCAGCACGGTGCGGGACCCGGATCTCCCGGCAGGAGACGATGGTGATGACCTGTTGTTCACGTACGAGAGGAGCGAGCCCCGGGCGATGAAGTACATCTCGGTGGACACGCTGCCCTCAATCACGATGCTCTCGTCCCGCGGGTACCCCTGGTACGTGAGCTGCTGCGCGATCGCGTGCAGTAGCGCGTCCATGTCGCGGTCCTGCGGGTGGCGCGTCGCGAACGGGCGGAAGACGCTGTTGCCGAACACGGTGAGCGGCTTCCTGGCGATGTGCAGCACCGACTCAGTGCGCAGCACCGGCGGGAGCTCGTCGAAGATGGCGCGGTAGTTGACGCCGCGGTGCGAGCTCCAGAGCGACGAGAGGAAGGCGTGGCAGCGCGCCTGCAGCCGCGGGCCAATCTGCCACCGCGCCAAGTAGTGGCCCACCGCCACGTGCATGGTGCGGAAGTCCACCTCGTTGTGGATGTACGAGATGTACAGGTTGGCGATCTCGCTCACGAGGAAGGCCAGCAGGAAGAACCCGACGAAGGCCGCCGCGATCGTGAAGAAGAGCTCGTGCGCGTCGTCCGGCGTGAACATCTTGCCGCGCTTGGACAGCACGGCGACGGCGAAGAAGAGGCTGCGCAGGAACCGGCGGGTCAGCGTCTTGGTGGTCGGCCCGCCGTCGGTCTCGGACAGGAACAAAAGGTCGCTCGGAGGCGCCCAGCTGTCCCATGAGGAAGACGATGCTCCATCATCATCATTGGAGCTAGCGGACGACAGCGCGACGGCAAAGTACGCGCAGGCGCACCAGTGCAGCAGCACGAGCCACAGGACGCCGATGGTCCAGAGGCGCGTACGCTCGTACGCGACACTGCGGCGGCTGACCTCGCTCATGTAGTGCAGGAAGTTGAGCAGCTTGGCGCACCGGTTGATGCGCAGCACCGGCGAGACGTAAAAGTCGGCCAGGAAGTGGTCCACGGGGAACGCGGCGACCACGTCGACCCACAGTCGCCGCTGCCTGTACGCCTTGCTGTACTGGCGCTCGTACAGCTCCATGGACTGCGCGCTGTCCTTCATGTTCCAGTTGATCCAGATGTCCCACGCAAACAGCAGCTCGCAGACGTCTTCGAGCGCGCGCTCGGCCAGCGGTAGCGCCGTGAAGCGCTCCAGGGCGTCGAAGGCGTTGCGGTAGGGGATCGCGACCGCCATAAAGATGGTCGCGACGCACACGAGCTTGAGCCACAGCAGGTGGAACGTGCTCTGCGCCTCGGTGCACTGCAGCAGGCGATCGATCCAGAGCGTCGACTCTTTCTGCGTCGCGGGGTTCAGTCGGATGGACTTGCTGGCCACCGACGCAGGCTGCTGTTTCGCTAACGCCACGAACGACCCGGCCGACGACGCGACCGACGCGATAGAAGACACCTGGCTCGACCGTCGACGCCTTGAGCGGGACGGCACCGCCAGGTTCTCGGCAAAGCTCTTGACGCGGTTGGAGTGCGGCCGGGCGTCGTGGCCTGCCGACGCGGCGGCGTTCACTCGCATGGAAGTCTCCTGCTGCTCTTGCAGGTACAGGTTCTTGAGGTGCTGCTGCTCCTGCTGGATGTTGACGATCTTGACCACCTTCTTCTTCCACTCGGGGTACCGGTCGAACACGAGCTCGAGCGAGCGCCGAGACAGCTTGTACAGCACTCACGACGTCTTGGAGCGCGCGTGGGCGCTGCGCGGGTTGCTCGTGAACAGCGCGACCTCGCCGAAGTACCCGCCGGCGGAGAGCTCGTTCACCTTCTTCATCTGGGACATGGCATGCGGCTTGGACGGGTCGATCGTGGGGAAGTACGAGTGGAAGGACGAGCGATCGGGCGACGCGAGCGACTGCAGCTTGAGCTCGCTCGAGAGCCGGCGGCGCAGCGTCTCGGCCGGCACCAAGATCTCGACCATGCCCGTGAAGATGAAGTACATGTCGCTGCCTTCCTCCCCGTAGCGGGACACGAACTGGTCCTTGACGATGAGCGTCTGGCTGAACTGCGCGACCAGCATGCGCGTTACGGAGCCCTCCATGCCCGCGAGGAACGCGACCTTGGTGATCATGGGGTGGAGGTGGACGAGGCGGATTTCCGTCAGCAGCGACGGCGGCAGGCACCGCTCGAGGATGTGCTCCTGCGTGATGGTGTGGTACCGCTGGAAGAAGTAGTGCGTCTTGAGCTTGCCCTCGATGGCCAACGGCAGCCGGAAGTGGTTCAGCAGGTGGCGCAGCGAGCTCAGCTTGGCGTTGAAGTCGCGCGTGTCGGCGTTCACGAGCTCCGCCACGTCCGACAGGTGGCCCACGACGAACGAGAAGAGGAAGACGCCCGAGAAAAGCACGACGACGGTGAACACGCACTGCAGCGGCGTCTCGGGCACGGCGGCCAGGTTGGAGCCCGAGAGCACGCCGAAGGACCAGAAGAGTGACGCGAGGTACTGCACGCCCAGCGAGCTCGACGCGAGCGACGCGGGCGCCATCCACGAACGGGCCGAAGACGAGTCGGCGAACCCGAAGCTGAACCAGACGCACCCCAGCAGGTGCGACAGGATCACGCAGTACAGCAACAGCTTGAACAACCGCAGCACGAGCGTGACGTTGAGGTGCTTCTGCTCGAGGCGGCGGAACGAGTGCGGCAAGCGCGCGAGCCGCAGCAACTTGTTGACGTTGACGAGCTCCTGCCGCACCGGGACGACCCAGTTGACGATGAACAGCGGCAGCAGCGCGGCCACGTCCGTGGCGAACTGGTACGAGTGGAAGTAGCGCGCGCGGACGCGGCGGCAGTCCATGACCTTGTTGCCGTACTCGTAGTACCCGAGGCGCGAGTAGAAGTACGCGTCGAGCACGAAGAAAATCTCGATGAGCACGAGGATCGCGTCGGACGCCGCCTGGTCCTCGCTCGCCACGGGGAACCCGATGTTCATGATAACTTTGAAGCTCTGCGCGACGATCAGATAGAAGATCCACGCCTTCCAAGCCGCCGTAAGCGTATCGTCCGGGTCAAACACGAGCTCCGCCAAGCCGAGGCGCCGCAGGATCTTGGCTTCTCGTGACTCGCGATGGAACGATGACTTCCGCGACCCCGCGAGACTAACGGTCGCTTCTTCGGGCTTGGTGAGCTTAGAGCCCTGAAGCCGCTTCTCCAGCGCCTTGAGCGCCATCGACAGCGTCGGGAAGACCTTGTGCATCTCGTTCAGGTGCTCGCGCGAGAGGAACACCATGACGCAGCCGCTGCGCGCCGTCACGCGCTCTACGTAGCTCACGGACGTCTCGCTCAGGTGGAGCGAGGCCGTGCCGATGAAGCCGCCCTTGACCAGCGTGCGCGGCACGGTGCCGTCCGCGATGACGAAGGCCTCGCCCTCCAGCAGGAAGAAGAGCCCGCTCGCGTACTCTCCCTGGCGGCACACGACCTCTCCTTGCCCGTACAGAATGAACTTGACGTTGTCGACGAACGCGTGCTTCAAGCTGTCGAGCACCTCGCGCACGCCAGCCAGAAGGGGGAGCGTCTGCAGCGCTGGCTGGCACATGCTCCGCAGCACGGGCCGCTTGATGGTGTCGGGCAGCTCGCTCAAGAGCTCGCCGGCGATCGCTCCGCGGTGGGAGAACCACCAAAAGTCCAGGAAGGCGTTGACGCGCTGGTGGACGACAGCGGGGAACACCTGGCTGCGCAGGAACGTCTGGATGCGCGCGCGGCGGATCAGGAACTCCTTCTGCTCGAGCGCCGACAGCGTGAACCGCTTCTGGACGTTGTCGACGACCACGGCGGTCGCGAAGAAGCCACACATCATGAGCGCGAGCGTCACCGCGTACTGCGCCGCGCCGTTGGGCGGCGAGTACTTGCCGAGCGTCGTGATCGTGGCCGCCGCGAAGTACAGCGACCAAGTGTACTGCTCGACCGCCGAGTCGCCGGTCGGATCACTACCGGGGCCTTGGTCGAACCCGAGAACAGAGTCCGACCGGCTCTCGCTCGCGGAGAAAGCAGCATGGATGCACGCGACGAGGTGGAACGACATCAAGTAGATGACGACGCCAAAGGCAAGCCGGCTCATGTTGCCAGTGCCGAACGACCGCTTGGCCTCTTCGACGTGGCCGCCGAGTCGCCACGCGCGGAGCAGTCGCGGCAGTCGAAGCAGCGCCGGCTTTGACACGTGGGCGAAAGCCAAAATAATTTCCAAGGGGAACGCGCACAGCAAGTCGAAGAAGAGCCCGTGCATCATGTAGTACGCTGCAGTCTTGACGGGATCGAGCACCTTCTCCTGATCGGACGTCGTGTACGAGAGATGCAGGCTCATGTACATGTCCACCGCCAGAGCGAGGTCAGAGACGACGTAGAGCGCGACGATTCCTCCGTTGAGCGTGTCGAGAGCGGGCAGCGCGAGCAGCAGCGGGATGCAGACCCAGTTGATCAGCAGGTGCAGCTGGAGTAGGGCGAGCCACCACTTGCGCCGCGCCGATGCCCGGTCGACTCCCTTGCGCAGAAGCAGCTTCTTGACCAACGAAGCGGGCCCATCTCTCTGGCCCTCAGCTTGTGCGTGCATCAGCTGCACAAGGTTGTCGTAGAAGCCCTGGATGGCCGCCTGCGGGACCGCCCGACTGTCTCGACCGTTCAGGTCACGCAATCTCGTCGGGGGCGCGTGCAGATTCGCGCGGCTGCCGCCGTTGGCCCCTCCGAGTCCCCACAGTCCGCGCGAGATGCGACGCGCGAGCACCGACTTGCTGCGCACGATCTTGTGCCGCGGCAACAATTTACTCGCGGGCTGATGCGTTCGCGTCAGGCTAAGGCGAGTGTCGGCGACGTTGCCATCGTCGAGGTCTTCGTCGCGCCGCGACACAGACATGTTCTGCGACGACTTGCTGCGGTGAAGCGACGGCTTCTTCTTGGGCTGTCGCTGGGGCTGCAGTAGCGACTGCCGCCGCCTCCGCGGGGCCGCCTGCTTGGTGGACAGTTGGTACAGCGTTGTGAGCATGAAGGCCGTGTCGTCTCCGGTGCCCGCAGCCGTGGGTTTGCCCTGCGCCATGGCGGCTTGTCGCTGGTTGACGATCTCGTCGATCATCGCGGCGATCAGCGCTGCGTAGTCGGGATACCCTTCGAGCACGCGCTCGATGTGGAAGCGCGAGAGGCGGTAGAGCGTGCAGTAGGACGTCGTCACAACGGTCGCGGTGCGAGCCCGCGAGGAAAACACCGACACATCGCCAAAGAAGTCGCCTTTGCGCAGCTCGCGGACCTTGTCCCCGTTGACGAGGATGTGGAGGATCCCCGAGTTGACGGCGTACATGTAGTCGCCGCGGTCGCCGGCGTTGAAGAGCGTGACGCGCGCCGCGTAGGACGTGAGCTCGAGCAGACTCGTCAGCGCCACGATGAATTGCTCGTTGCACCCGCGGAAGAGCGGGATGCGCGCCATCATGCCCTTGAGCAGCTGCACCTGGATGTCCTTGGTGATGGACGGGCACAGCAGCTTGACGACGCCGCGGTCGTTCGACTCGGCGTCCGTGTAGTGGCGCTGGATGTACTCGACGGCCTCATCCCGGAGGTTCTCGGGCACGTGGTGGAACGAGAGCAGGTGCTTAAACTGGTCGATGCGCGCCTGCGCCACCATCGTCTGGTTGCTCTCCGACTTGGACAGCACGAAGAACGTCGCGCACATGTACACGAACAGCGAGTACCCGGCGAATGCCACGACGATGGTGAACCCGAGCTCGTCGTTCCGCGTGGGCAGCGCGCCCTCCAGCTCGCCCGTGAGGAGTCCGAGGCTCCAGTACAGCGACTTGGCGTACGCCAACGACGGCGACGCCACGTCTTCAACCGGGTCAGCAAGCGAGAATTTGGCGCACGCGAACACGTGCGCGACAAAGGCCGTGGCCATCAACACCTTGATCAACTTGAGCAGCATGAAGTGCTTGGCGTACAGGTCGTCCAGGTTGGCAAAGTAGCGCGGCAGGCGCCACGCGCGCGCCAGCTTGTGCGTCTCGAGACAGGCCCAGTGGATGCCGCTCGACTTGAGCGCCAGCGCGAGAGGCACCGCCGCCACGACGTCGAGGAGGAAACCGATGGAGCGCACGTAGTTGCGTCGGGCCTGGCGTTTGTCGCGGTGGATGTTGCCGTGCGCGTAGTAGCCCGTGTTGAAGCGCACGTAGAAGTCGAGCAGGAACAGCGCCTCGGCCAAGTAGAAGGCGCGAGGGAGAACTGGAGGGCGCGACGGTGCCTCGTCCTTGTCGCCGCCCACTAGGAGCTCGATTCCATGCCCGCTCTCGCCACTGGAGAAGGTGGCGGCGAACGGGAGCAGGAACATCTCCAACAGGAAGCACAGCAGAAGGAGCTGGTCCCAGAGTTGGATGCCGCGCGAGTGCGGGTCGAAGGCCGAGCCGAGCTTGAGCTGCTGGATCGCGCGCTGCGAGAAGCTGCCACTCGCGCCGGCCGTCACCACCGGCGTCGCGCCCGTCTTACGCAGCGGCGACTTGTCCATCGTGCGTCAGCCTGGTGAACCCTGGTGGATGAGATGAGATGGTGACGGCGTTGATGACAGATCCGCGCGCAAAAGCGACCTGGCAGTGAATAGCGTCGGTCCGATGTGACTGTCTGGGAGACCCAACGGACGCTTCAACGTTGATCGCTGGAGTTGCGACGCCTTGCAACCGCCACCGCCACCAGTCGCCATGGGCTTCTAACTGTTGATGAGCCTGCAACTTGAAACGTTCGCCAGCCAATGTCAGTGGTGAGCACTCAGTATCCATTGTCTATCTAGTGCAGCCCTCGTTCCAATTCTCGCGCAGCCATTTCACGACGTGTAGGTGTCCGTTCCCAATGCAGCAGTGCGGCATCCCTCGCCCCGGGGGGTGCTTATGAAGCTACTGGACGAGTTGGAGGCAGTGGCGTTGTTGATGGCGTCCACCGAACATTCGCCTGGATACTCCTCATGCAGCACCTCGACGATGTCCAGGCGCCCTTAATCAGCCGCGCTGTCAATCGCGCGCTAGGCTCTGCTTCTTCTGCACGGTCAGCATTCCAAGAGACCACGTGATGGCTTCGAAGCGTCCCTTCTTTGCTGTTTTGCACAATGCATCCGCATCGACGGACGAGAACTCCGGGCGGTCCATGGGAGGAAGCATGTGTGTTTCCACAGCCACTCGGCGACTTGAGATCACGGATCGGATACACTGTGTCATTGATTGTCAAAATACGGTCATTGAACAATGGAAGAATGCGACGACGGTGCCCTTGTTGAAGCTCCTGATTGCACTGGTGACGGCCCCGCGTCGTGGCCGTTTTTGGTGATAATCCAGTCCACGCGCGCGTATTTCAGCGCAATTCGGAAGCGTTTGTGTCGACGCTCTCTCTCCCCCCCCCCCCAATGCGAGGCCTCGATCATTGGCGATCGATCCGCGAACGGACGTTCGTTTATCGTACAGCCCCTATCGTCCTTCATCACGGCGTCAAGGCGCTCGTGAGGCTCTACTGGGAGCGTGTGGACCAACCGCATCTCGTGACTATGGGCAGTCATGTGCGCGACTATCAGCGGCTTGCAAGTGCTGGCGAGCCGCAGCCTGAGCGAGCGGACGCCCTGGACCACCAGCCCGTTACTTCGGCGTCGACTTCCGGCTCGACAGGTGAGAGTCGCTTGTGGTCTTGCGAGGCACGCGTTGATGGGCTCACAGGTAAAGGCATTTGCGTTTGCGTCTACGAGCGAAGAGCCTTTTTTTGCCACAGCAAGCTCAAAAGACACAAGCCAGGTCGCCAAAACAGTCGATTGAGATGGAACACGCAAAGTAACGGCGCAACGGACGTCCCGGCTTTTGGCTCCGGCAGGTCTGCGTTGCTCACGACAGTTCTCCAGCCAAGATTACCTGAAGCCGATACAGCGCCTGCGCTGCGGTCGGACGCCTTCCCGGATCCACTGACACGCACTCGCACCCGAGCTGCACCATTGACTTTGGACCAGCGACCGAGAAGTCGACGCGTAGCTTCCCGGACGCAACCTGCTGTAGAATCGCCATGTCACTCAGTTCGTGCGCCCCTGCCTGCCTAAAAGCCACTTTTGCCGACGCGTACGGCAGCGTGTGGACGTCCAGCTCCGACAGGACGACGCCGAACGAGAACATGTCGGCTTTCTCGTCGTACCTCTCGCCCTTCATGACCTCGGGCGCCATCCACAGCATCGTGCCCATGCCTGCCGTCATGGTGTTGTCGAGTCTCTCGCGGGAGATGCCAAAATCCGTCAGCTTGGCCTGCATATCGCGCGTCAGGAGGATGTTGCGGGACTTCAGGTCGCGGTGGATTACCGGCTTCGGCAGCGAGTGCATGTACGTCAACGCCTGGCACACTTGGAACGCGATAGTCGTCTTGTCACGGTTGAATCCGCGGGCGACACCACCGTCGGACAAGTACCTGTCGAGCAGTGAGCGCAGATCGCCGCCTTCCATGTACTCCATCACGACGCACAAGTCGGCCAGCATCTTCCAGGCGACGCCGATGAAGCGGACGATGTGCGGGTGCTCCATCCCAGCGGCGAGCTCGACCTCCTTGAGGAATTTGTTGATCTGGTCGACGTTCTTGCGCATTTCTGGCCGGAGCACCTTTAACGCGACGCGTTCTCCGTCAAAAACACCTAGATAGACCTCCCCGTAGGCACCGCGGCTCAGGAGATGCTGGAACTGGATCTGGTCCCTTGAAATGCGCGAGGTGGTGATGACATCGTCTTCCTAGAGGTAAGCCTGACGAGGCGGTGTGTTTTGCAGTGAGCCGGTGCCGTCGGATGGAGCTGTACCGGACTGCGCAAGCTGCGACCTTGGCTTTTGGACGCCGAGGTACGCGTCATAGCCTGGCCGGTCGCTATCCCCGACATCCTTCGACCCATGTCGACGTTTCCGAGCGACGATGAGCAGTACGATGACCACCAGAAGTGAAATTACACCGGTGGCAATGCCGGCGATGGCACCAATGCTGAGGCCCGTTCCTTGAGTCGTAGACGGCGAAGGAGTGGAGCTGGAACTGGAACCCGTGTCGACACTTCTGCAGCTGCTGGAGTCCCCACCGCCTTGATTGATTGAGAACTTCGAGTCGGAGGAGATGTTGTACGTGGTGTTGCCGCACAAGTTGGTCTCGATCACGTCCGCAGCGATGCTTTGCACGTCCGCCAAGGACTCATCAGAGCATGTGGAGTCGCTGTATGAATTCATTGTTACTGAGCCGTTCGCTTCGATGATGACGCGGACGTAGTGATATGCATAGTTGCTCGGACGACCCACACACCCGTTGCCGGGGTCGCTCTGGCTTCAGAAAATGCCGCGTTCGCGCACTCGGAGGCGGAGACGAACACTTCCTCAAGAAGGTAGGGCGCCCGGTTCGACATACACTCCACGTACGTTTTGTAATCGTCGGTGCATACCGTGGTGATTCTGGTGCTTTCGTAGCTGTAGAGGTACGAACAGACCTTGCCGTAGCAGTTCGCACCGTCGACAACGCTGAAGAAGGGAATGTCGTTTGAGCAAGTCGAGTTCGTATCAACGTAGTACTCCTCGATCTCATAGGTCGACGCCGACGTTCCCCCCCACCCCCTCAGTTGCGAGTACTGCCAGCGCGAGCGCCACAACAGTTGGAGTCATAGAAGTGCACCACGAGAAGGTGAGCTTGCGGAGCGGTGTTGAACGTTTGATGCCGATTCGAGGAATGCCGACGCCGGATTCTTGCCAAAGTCGAGAGTCGGGAGATTTTTTTCTACTTTGAAGCACTTCCACTCGGCCCCATGCCATCCTTAAAATGATCGTCGGACGCCTGGCGCATTGTGTGCGTGGCCAGAGCGAGGCTGATTTCCGACGCCCCCTCGATGGAAAAGCGGTGGAAATGCACACCATAGAGAATGTCGAGCACTCCGATAACTGGCGAGTTGAGCCCACCGTTCTCGAAAGCGACGGTGGCCGAGCTGGCACTCGAGGCGACGCCTCTTCTGCAAGCCGAGAAGCCCAGCTACATTTTGTTAGCAGCTCCACCCGTCAAGAACGGCGTCGATACACCGACACGGCTCTACCGTGGGAGCGCATCGAACGGCTTGCACGTGTATGACAAGTCTGCTCGTTGTCATTGACAACGAGCAGACGGACTAGACCAGCAATCGAATCGACTGTACAAAACTGCTCTTCATCACCTTTGTCTGCCTGGTCGGCTCGCGGTATTGCTGCTCGCGAATCCTGGACGTAGGACGGGAAAACCGTACATCACATCAATGTACGAATTCATTGCAACACGTTCATTACAGTAGATACTCCACGCTTCCCGCCAGCCCAACATCTTCCACGTTGTTCGCTCTACACTGGCCGGAGACCC
This sequence comes from Phytopythium boreale, assembly GCA_023338115.1. Taxonomy (NCBI): domain Eukaryota; phylum Oomycota; class Peronosporomycetes; order Pythiales; family Pythiaceae; genus Phytopythium; species Phytopythium boreale. Next base: position 11,766 of record JAADYG010000379.1, read on the forward strand.
ATCTTGGCGCGCAGCTCCTCGTACACCATGAGTGAGATGATGGTGTGCGGGCCGAGGCGGAACCAGTTGGGCAGCCAGCCCTTGAAGAAGCCGCGGATGCCCTCGGTCCGCAGCACCTGCATAAACACCTTGCCCATGACGTTGGAGGACTGGAAGTGCTCGGCCGAAGCCGCCGTCTTGGAGCACTCGTTCATGATCTTGGTCTTCATGACGTCCAGCGGCGAGGAGGCCGTCGCGGCCATAAGGCCCGCGAACATGCTGCACGTGATGTGCACGGTGAAGCCCTCCTCAAGCGACGTGTGCCCCAGCAGCGTCTCCTTCATGTGGTCGTAGCTGGGCAGCTGCGCGGCGGTCAGCACCATGGCGCGGAACGTCGTGGGGCCCACGCCGCGGTAGAAGCCCTTGATGAGGCCGTCGTGCTGGTAGATGTCCTTGCAGGCGAACCAGAAGCTGTTGTTGTACCGCAGGCCCGTGCGGTCAGCCTGCATGCGCACCTTGACGAGGTCCATGGGGTTCATAATGGCGCTGCCCACGCCGCCGGTGGTCGCGCCGGCGATCAGCTTAATGTACAGCGGCGTGGTGGCGCGTTCGCTCGCCGACAGCTTGAACACGCGGTCCTCGTAGATCTCCTTGACCACGTCGTACATGCCGAAGCGGATGCCCGAGTAGCAGTACTCGCGCAGGAAGGAGGCCTGCCAGCCCTTCATGAGCCCGCGCGCGCCCTCCTCCTTGACGACCGTACGCAGCCCGTGCGCGAAGCCCGTGTAGCGCGTGGGCGCGGGCGTCGGCAGCGGGTGCGCCGCGTTGGCCTCGAGCGACTGCAGCTGCAGCCGCACCTTGACCACGTCCACGGGGTTGGTCACGCACGCCGAGATGGTGTTGGCGCAGCCGCCCAGGATGACCTTGAGCCCGACGCTCTCCTGCAGGTGCGCGTGCTTCTCCACGGCCGCCTCGACGCCCCCAAGGTGGTGCGGCAGCTCCGGCCCGTTGTGCAGCGGTGACGACAGCGACATGGCCCAGTACAGTACAGGAGGGCGGGCGGGCGGTTGGGCTAGTCGGAGCGCGTGCTGCTTGGGCGATAAATAGAGGAATGAGCGCGAGAGAAGCGCACGGCTGCCACGTCCATCGCGATTGCTTCTCCTCCCCACGTTCGCGTTTTGGCTTGGGTTCAGTATGGGGCGGGGCAACGCGCGACTATAAGGTCAGCGACTCTTGGTTAGGGACCGACCAGTCACGGCAGAAGGAAGGATGTTTCTCTCGTTTTAAGATATATTTCGTACATTGTGACCTGCTGTTAGAAACGTTTTGTGTGCGAGCACTTGGGTAAGGATGCGAGGATGGGCTACATAGTGTCACTATACCAAGGGTGTGCCTACTTCAAGTTGAAAAACCGATGGTGCTGCTGCGTGCTGATTGAAGCTGGGCCGGGTCATCATGTATTCCCCTGACACGCATGCCACTCCAGCACTCTCATTGGTTAATAAGCAGGGTCCTATATCAGTAGTCAACGGTTTAACGCGCCGTAAGAGCACCTCTAAAAGAGTCTCTAACGCCGCCATTCGACCAGGTCAATGCGCACGCACGTCCTGGCGACGCAGCAGGCCGCTGGTGACGCCCATGCATCATTGCAACAGGTATGACCAGCCACGATGGACTGGTCGCGGCGTCTTCTTCATTGTGAGCGGGCTGGGTTCAGTTGTCTTCGCCTCTCATCTTCAGTCGACATCGACTTCAGCTCTAAATATGGAAGAGCTCCCGTCCCCATAATAGCTACAGTAGGTATACAGTAGGCACCGTGTTGGACCAACACGGTACCAACACTATCGGTCACTACAGTACTGTTGGCGACAGTGGCCTGCCGGCGCTTGCTCGTGTTTGAAGTTGCTGCGCTGGGCCGAATGCAGTCGGAGGTCGACCGTGGGCTGGCGGAGCACGCGCTGCTCCCGCCCGAGCGCCAGTGGGCCGCGGGTGGGGACGGAGACTCGCCCTACAGTGGGCTGGGCGATGGCGACGGCGGTGACGACTGCGACGACGACAGCAGCAGTAACGACAGCGAGGATGACGGCGACTGGAGCTGCTCGGGGCCGGAGCAGCGTGATCAGGCGGCGCTGGTGATCCAGGACGCCTGGCGACGCCGCCAGCTCGCGATGCTCGAGCCCAGCGAGTCCGCAAGCGAGCTGGAAGCCTTGAACTCTTTAAGGCGAGCGACGGAGCCGGCCAGTCAGTCCGCGTCCTGCTGCATCGTGTGCTTCGCGCTGGTCCCACCGCGGTCTCTGGAGCTGACAGCCGCCAGCGGGGGCGTCGATGAGGGCGCTGCCGGAGCGAAAGAGGACGTGGAGGACGGCGACGTGCCTCTCTGCGCAGACTGCGTTCACCACTTGGCTCCCGTCGACGCGGCGCTCGCTCGACCCAAGGCGACTGCGGGGTCTGGAGCTGTTGTGAACGCCCCGACGCGGCTGACGCACCTGCTGCGCGTCGAGGCCAAGGTAAACGACCAGCTGCAGCTCCTCCGCAACCAGCACCGGCTCCTGCTAGCGCAACAAGAGCAGCTACAAGCGACCAAGCGCGCGCTGGCGGAGCAGGCGGTGGCGGCCAAGGCGCTGGCCCGAGAGCGGCGGCGCCACGTCCGAATGCTGCTGGAGCGCCGGAAATGAGAGGAAGAGCTCAAGTTCCGGCAGTTTGTGGCGCCGGATCAAGGAGAAGGAGGTTCTGGGTCGAAAACGCCCAGCATAGGCAAGAAGAAGCCCAAGAAGAAGCCCAAGACGCCAGCTAGAGCGCCTGCCTCCTCCTCGTCAACCACTGAGGGAGCAACAGGCCTACCATCAGACTCGTCTCCGCCTTCTTCATTGCCGCAGCCGATCGCGTCGTCAACAGGGTCAAACGCAGCGGAGAAAAGGCCCGACAAGCGCCTACAGAACGACATCCAGGAGCACACGCGGCAGCTGTGGCAGCGGCGCAAGCAGACGCTCGACTGCTACTCGCAAGACCTGGCGCCACTGGTGAACGGGAGCAGGCCCAAGCGGCTGCCGGTGCCCGCCGCGCTGTTATCGCTCGCTCCGAAGCCTGGAGCGGCGAAGAGAGCGCTCCCCAGTAAGCAAAGCGGGTCGTCCACTGCGTCTCCGGTCGTCGGAGCTGCTGCCCACGCAGTCAACCACAGCGCAAAGCAGCGCCGGCAGAAGAAGGTCCTCAATGTCGGCGTCAAACTGCGGCCTCTGCCCAATGGGGGCAAAGCGGACGGCAAGGGCAGTGCGGACGCGTCCAACAACCAGCTGGACGAGCTCGAGTCGGTCTACTACAAGTCCGACAAGCGTTCATCCTCGCCCTGGTCGGTGTCCTCTCCACTCACCGCCGAGATCAAGCCCGTATCGTGGATCTATGATCTCGGCAAGGACCTGAACGACGACGGACTCGGCCTTCCAGCGGCCTGTACAAGTCCGACGGGGCTGCATTCTGTGATGGAGGAGGCAGGGGACTATGAAGACGACGAATGCGTCGGTTCCACGCCGTCGCAGTCGCGGTACAAGCACTACGCCGACCTATACGGCTCAAACTCCCTATTACCTTCATCGGCGGCTCAGACGCCGACCAGCAGTAGCACTACGAGTCTGTTTCCGCCTCTACTCCGGCAGTTGCCGCCGCCAGTGACCATCTCCCCACTGCCGTCGACGACCACCAGCAAGTCGCAGAGCCCCGCACCATCGACGCAGCCTTCGCTTCAGTGGGAGTACTCGACGGAGCGCCTCGCCGGTCTGCTGGAGAAGTACAACGTGTCGGTCAAGGAGGCGGTCGGGCTGGGCGGCGGCCGCGGGTGAGCGCGAGTGGGAAGGGCAGAGACAGCGAACAAACAACACGCCAACGTGTATTGACGCTCTCGAGTCTAGCGACGGAACGGATCGAGTCGACATGGATATGTACACTTGCTCTAAATAAACGCCACGGTCGGAGATATAGCAATGAACACAAGCACATAGGCGCTGAGGCGCGAGGTGTAGGGCGAGTCCTTGATCTCTCGCTCAGTTGCAGCGGAGCGTGAAGAGCGGCGCGACGATGTCCGTCTCCCACCGGAGGATGATGAGCAGCACCTCGATGCCCCAGAAGATGTTGTACGGGTCCTCCGCGAGCATGGCGCCGCCGTACGAGAAGCGGCAGCCGCCGCCGTCGGCGTCGTCCTCCACCAGCATCCTGTCGGTCGTCGCAACGAGCATTAGATACGATACCTCGAGACCTAACAGACAGACAGACAGCGATGGAACGCACCAGGTGAATTCGTCCTGCCAGCATTCGCGCTTGCCGACCATGTCGATGGTGAAGAAGTCGTCGTCGAGGCGCGCCGGGTCGAGGCCGTGGGCGAGCACGATGAACCCGCGGTCCGTCTCGAAGCGCGTGAGCAGGAAGAGGCTCTTGAGGAACGTGTCCTGGCCCGTCTGGTTGATGGTGCGCAAGCACACGTAGTTGTTCACGTCGAGCTTCTGCACCACGTGCAGCGCCATGTTGAGATAGTGCGAGTACAGCTTCTGCACGCGGCGCGGCGAGGTCAGCAGGCTCCAGGTGACGGCCGCGAGCTGCTCACCCGAGCGGCGCGCGAAGTGCTTGGAGAAGCAGAAGCGCAGCACGCCGTCGTCGGTGTACATGCGCCGGTCGGCCCAGCCCATGGCCGTGCGCGGCGGCGGCACGTTGCGCTGCGCGTCCAGGTAGGCGGCGACGCGGCGGTAGCCCACGCGGCTGACCTCCATGCACTCCTCGATGGAGAAGCGCCTGGCGATGATGATGAGCTGCGAGGCCGACACGTCGTCCACGCTGAGCCCGATCTTGTCGTCCTCGGAGCGCACGTCCAGCAGGTGCTGCAGGCTCGCGTGCGCCTTGGCGAAGTCCATCTGCTTGACCCGTAGCTCCTCGTTCTCCAGGTACAGCGCCTTGCGCACGCGCGCGAGCTGCAGCAGGCTGGGCGTCGCCGCCGGCTTCTTGGGCGCGCGGTCCACCGTCATAACGGCCTCCTTGGCGGGCTTGGCCTGCTTCTCCTCTTCCTCCTCCTCGTCTTCTTCGCTCTTGACAAGGTCGGCGTCCGTCGCCTCGCTGGCCGCCTCGACCGCCTCCAGCAGCCGCTCGTACTTAATCTCAAGCGCGTCCACCTGCGCGCGCAGCTCGTTCAGGTTGTACTGTTGAGAGGGAGGAGAACGGACGACGTCAGACGCCCGCTAAGGTTATAACACTGACAAAGGAGCGAGACAGAGGGACGCACGATCTTGCGGTAGTAGCTGCGGCGCACTTTGCTGCGGTTGCGCTCGCGCCGGTCGAGCTCCGAGGGCGACAGTTCCAGGTCCTGCAGGAACTGCTGCTGGATGCGCTTGTTCATCACGAAGGCCATCGCGCTCCAGTCGGTCGGTCGGTCGAGACGCCGGAGTGGGTGTGGGTCGTCTACAGTACGGTGCAGTCGATAGAACGGGGGGAGGAGACGGCGACCGGGTGCGCGGCAGATGGGAAAATCGGAAAAGAGACGCAGTTGGCGACGGGCTTCGCGCTGTACTGTAGGTGCGCTGGATACAGACAGACAGAGCCCACGCTAGGCGACTACAACCCACTTATCAGAGCGCCGAAGATGCGCGCGCTTCTCTCCTGCGCTGGCATTCACCAGCGACGGCGCTGGGCGGCGGAAGTGGACGAGGGGGAGGAGCGGAATGGCTTGAGCTTGCGAATCGGAGCTGCTCAAATGACCTCTAGTATCTGATAAAACATTACAAATCAATATAAATAAATACACATATGTATGTAAAATGTACTGCGAAATAGGATACCCGTTCAAACGCTGGCTGTTGAGGAACGCACACCCAACCCGGTGCGTAGAGATGAGCTCGCCGGAAGCCAGCCCACGCGCGCCTCGATGATGCGGCGGCCGTCATCTCGGAAATGGACGACTAACAAACAAGACGCTCGGCAGTTTACACTCCTGACTGGTTGGATCCATGGCTACGTACACTCCACGCACTCGGCTCTCGGGTCGCGCGGTGACGCGGCGTGATGGTGAAGGTGCTGGTCTGGTGGTGGCGGTCTCCCTCCGGTGATTCACACCACTGGTGATGCCCTGCCGCACCCAGTCAGTCAGCCACTCACCCGCCGCTAATAGCGCGCAAACACTCACTACACTGTCGACACCTACTGAGCGACGCGGCGGTCTCCTCTTCGTCTTATGCTTCGGCGGGAGCGAGGGGGAGAGGACAGCGAGTCAGCGCTGAATGCGTGCGGCTCATCCTTTTTGGCGCTCCGAGCTGGTGTGTTAAACCGCTCCCGCGCTCGTGACCGTGGTTTCGTCATTGTCGTCGTCGCATTGGGCCGCGCAGTCGCCCACTCGCTCGCCTCCCCCTCTTCATGACAGCGGCTCGCCCAGCCCGAGGTTCTGCTCCCAGCGCAGCGCGATTTGCAGGTTTTCGAACAGCCAGAAGGAGCGGCTGCGGTCGCCCATGTTGTTCATAATGCCGCCGTGCACCACCTTGAGCGTCTTGCCCTCGCCGTGGCCGTGGTCGCTCGGCAGCTCCTCCACGTTCAGCCAGTACATGGACTGGCGCCACTCCTGCCTCTTCCGGAGCGACAGCGACGCCGAGTCCTCCACGCGCAGTGTGTGCTCCTCGCGCTTGAGGCCCTTGCAGATGAAAAGGCAGCCACCCGTCGACTCGTGCGGGATGCGCGTCATGATGATGAGCGCCGTCGTGATGGAGTCCTCCCCCTCCTTCTCCATCGTGCGGAAGAGCACGTAGCTGTTCTCGTCGAAGATCTGCATAATGTGGAAGCGCGTGTGCAGAGCGGGCGCGTACAGCTTGCTGTGCCGGTCGGGGCTCGTGAACGTCTCCCAAGCCGTCAGCACCACGTCGTCCACGCTCGTGTAGCGGTTGGCGCTGAAGTGCTTCTCAAAGTAGTAGCCGAATGAGTTGTCCTTGGCCACGTGCGAGCACGTCCAGCCGAGCGCCGTGTCTGTCGTGATCATGTTGTGGCGGCTCGACACGAACGCCTCGAACGTCTGCTGCGCGTCGTGCGCGAACCGCGTGAACGCCTCGAACGACATCTCGTCCATGACGATCATGGGCGTCGGCATCTGCACCTCGTGCTCCGCAGGCGCCGTGATCGAGTGGTCCATCTGTCGATATCGTCATGACGCAGGTAGTGCCGTTAATGTTCAGTTGCATGTGCGATAACAGGAAGGCCACAGTGCTCCAAGTTCGAAGGGACCAAGCGACTCACCAGCTGGTAGTTGACGTCGAAGAGGCGCTGGAAGCGGAACGAGACCTTCTCGCGCTCCTCGAAGGCGTCCTGCAGCGCCTGGTTCTCGAGCCAGAGGCGGTCGCGCTGCCGCGACAGCTCCAGGTACCGCTTCATGAGGCTGGTGGGCTCCTTGGCACTCTTGGCCTTCTCCCGCTCCGTCTTCTCCTCCCACTGCGACAGCAGCCGGTGGTACTGCTGCCGCAGGTGGTCCGCGTGCTTGCGCAGCTCGTCCAGCGTTTCCTGTATCGGGTACCGGGGGCGTCAGTACTCTGTGTATGGCGACTAGTGACACATACGCGGCGCGAAAGGACGCACCAGCTTGCGGTAGTACGAGCGCTTGACCGAGTTTCGGTTCTTCTCCTTCTTAACCTCGTCCGAGGCGCCGGCCGCCAGCCGCGGGCGGGTGAGCGCCCTGGGCGACGACGAGGACAGCGACGTGGGCGAATGTGACTGCGAGGAGGAGCCCGAGGACGGCGGAGACGCCGGGGCCGCCGCCGCCGCGCGTGCCGCAGCGCTGCGCTTGCGCTTCTTGGCGTTGGTGGACATCTCCTCGGCCAGCATGCTCAGTAGCTGGCTCGTGATGTCCTCATCGTCGCTGCTGCCACCCGTCGTGAGCGACAGGTCCTGGAACTCCATGCCGCCGGTCGCCGTCGTCGAAGGGGCGATGCAGTCGCCGGAAAGTACGTCTCCAATATTCGACAAATTCTTCTCTGGTGGGTTTTCGGTTGCGGGCGGCGGCGGCGGGGGAAAAGAAACTTTTGACGAGAGAAACACTGGATTTCAGCCAATCATGTAGCGGAAACAGCTGGTTCTCGGTGGTGAGAGGCGGAAAAGACGACAGCTGGACGCTCGCGTGATTGGGTAAAATACGAGAAAATATGACTGTCCACCCCTCCCCCTTCTGCCGCGTCTTTGACCGGCGACCCAACAAGCCGCCACCACTGCTTTGCTCCAGCCTGGACGCTGGAGCAAAGCCTTTCTTCGCTTGGTTGCAGGTTCCGCTTTCCCCGGCCGCTCATCCCCCGGATGGCCGCGATGCGCTGAGAGATTCCCAACGTCAGCGTCGGCGGAAGTTTTCGGCGTGGGCTTGAGCCTACAGTATTAAACTGTGCCGGTAATGGACGGCTGGGGCCGACGCCACGTCATCCCGCGATTCGTTGCGCGGGATGGGAGCCATGCAGCGCTTGTGGGTGCCTTCCCCTTCGTGTTGAGTCCACTATCGGCTCGGTCTCCGCGGTTTCTGCCCCGAAACGGGTCGGACATCGCATTTCACTTGGTTCTTGTATGGTGGAGAAAGGCCGGACGACGACACGCATTCGAATGTGACTTGACGTTTGTATGCGGCACGCGCACTGGCCTGCGTTTGTGCTGCGTGTCGTTTCGACACCAAGCAGAACTCCCGCAGCAGAAAACAAACCCTGCGGAGCGTTTCTCTTCGCGCATTGATGCGACCACGCACTATGCAGCCAAATGATTTGTGCATCATACAAACACACGGTACCGGTACTGTATGTGCGCACAGGCTGGTGAAATCCGCCCTCGTGTCTTTGTTGCAAGTGTATCCGCCCGCCGTCAAACGCGCCGACCTTGCGATCTGTCGGCCGAGTCGCTGTGTTTTACAGGGAGGGCGCCGTGGACGTGGCACGGCGCTGGTGAGCAACCAGAGGCCCAGGCGCTGCTCCGTAATAGCGACTGTATACTTCAATACAGTAGCAGACGCCAAGCCGCCTGACCAACGACCAACCTGATCAAGTGTACTGTACACTGGGTACTGGGTACTGTATACAGTAACTGCAGCGCCACACAACCGGCAAAGCTCCACGCCTCGATGCCTACCGGTATCGCGGGCGGTGTGCTCAACCCGCTCCGATGCTGCGACAGCGGGGCCGCAAAGGTGCGCTGCGCAACGTGGCCAAAGGTCGGACTCGCTCGCCCGCGTCTTATTCTGCCCCGAATCTTCATCGTTTCAGCAGACTCCTGAACCAGTGTGCACTACAGTGCGCCACAAGCGAGCGCAACCCTCTCGCCCCTGCTTGTCCCACTGCATGACCCACAAAGATCTCGCGGCCGCGTGTTTCTGCCGCATGGATATACAGATTGCGCTTCATGTTGACGGTTGGCGATCACAGCTGTCGCCGCCAGGTGGCGCGCCGTGAATCAACCAGCGCGCAGATGGTGTCAGCGGATGCACGCGCACACATTACGAATGGGTGGACGTAGCCATCTCGTCATGCGTTATCGTACTTAAATAATCGGTGATCCTCCCTCACTACGCTCGGAGTCGCTCTCGTCGGAGGTGGTCGACGGCGCACTCGTCACGCCCGTGAGGCCGCCACAGTATCCCACCCACCGACCAGGCCCGGTCACGAGGTGGGCTCGTAGAGCTGCAGCAGGCGCTGGCGAAAGTGGAAGCGCTCAGCGAGGCGCAGCTTGAGCTGCTGCTGCTCCTCAAGCAGCGCGCCGCGCACGAGCGTCAGCTCCGCGTACAGGTCGCGCGGCGTGATGCGGCGCTCGCCGCGCTGGAAGGCGGCCGGGGCGTCCGCGTTGTGCTCCTGCCACGTGCCGAACACCTCGGCGAACTCGGCCTCGAGCTGTGCCACCTCTTCCCGCATCGATTTCAGCAGTTCCTGTGGGGCACATCAGGGGAAACAGGGTCAGCTCACCTCAATACCATAAGGGTCACGAGCATCTTTGATCCGAGACTTACTCGCTTCTTGTAGTAGCAACGCTTGACGAACAGTCGGTTCTTGGCCTGCTTCTCCTCGTTGGACAGCGTCGCCGCCAGCGCGCGCTTCTTGGACTCGGGCGGAGGCTGGAGCACCGCCGAGCCAACGGGCAGCACGCTCGCTGCTTTCCGAGTCGAGTCGTGCAGCGCCACGTCGCCCCCGGCCGCCGCGGTCAGCTCGAGCTTCTTCATGCTCTCGAAGTCGTCGGGCGAGGGGTACGACACGGTGGCGTAGTGCGGGGCCGCGGGCCAGTCGGGCGCGAAGAAGACCGTCGACGCCAGCGTGCTTGCTTGGGAGGGTACGTGGTCGGAGAGCGCACGTGGGCTAAACAACAGAAGCAGGTCTGTCGTGGTGACTGGGGTTGGAGCGCGACTGTGCGCTTCCCGTGCTGGTTGTTAGTCGAGTCGAGTACCGAGACGAAGGTGCTCGCGGTCTATACTGTATCACTCTGTCGGATGACGCCGATGAGCGATGAGCGCGGGCGGTGAAAGTGCTGGGGTTCGGTGGCCAAGCGGATAAATTCCGGAATGGCGCGATCTCCGTCCGCCGCACAGTCACCCCGAACTCTCGGCCAGGAACGCACGGCATTCTCCATTGTATCACTTTGAAGGAGAAGCCGAGAGGAAGCGCAGAAGAAGAGGAGGAAGAAGAACCGCCGTACTTTTTGGGTCTGGAGCGCTCCACATTGGCGACTGAACCGCGGCTGTCAAGCGCCCATCCCCCTGAATAAGATTTGGGTCCAGCACCTTCTGGCGATCTCGCCGCCCTGTCTGCCGGCCCCGCCCGCCTTTCTTCTCTCATCTCTGGCGGAACCGGCCGAGCGCGAATCTCGCTTATTGTAGGGTTTACCGTCAACCCATAGCGAAGCCAAGTGCAATCGGGGTTTACGATGCCCACGGCCGGGTACTAAACATGCCGCGCGCACCTTACATAATGGCACCTCCGCGCCGCAGCGCCGCGCGCCGCGCACGTCGTGAGGGATGCGTGAACGCGGCGTATGTGTGTGCAGTACAGTAGGTACTGTGGGGCGTTGCCTCCCCTCCCTTCTTCATCGATTCGAACCCGGGTGCGTCAGGGTTTTGGTGTGCATTTTCCCTTCATCCTCTTCGTCGCCTCCTCCCCGTCAAACAATCGTTAAGCCAGGCTACAGCAGCATGGGCGGGTATACACTTTATCACTCGGTATCGCCGCATCATTTGGGGCGAGTCATCCGTGAAACGCGCCGAGATGTCAGCCGGCGTAACGCGTTGGCCCGGATCGGGTCAGCGCCGCGGAAGCGGCCAGCGCCGTGTCAACTCAGTGACCGCGCGCGTGTACGCGAATTTCATTGGCCCGAGGCAGCCCCGCGCTCCGCTACGTGTCCGTGCCGGGCGCGCGAGGGGTGGCCTAGTGTTCAGATGGGTCCATTGGGAACGGCGATGACGATCCGCCACGGTGGGAGCGCGCGGTCCGGCCAGGTCCGCGCCCGCGCTTACTGGGTCTACAGTAGCTTACGCCATGCGCATCGGCTCGAAAGACCGGATCCTTCTCGGAGCGAACGTTAGCGTAAAGAAGGCGCACCGAGCGCACGCGGGCGGCCCGGGCGTCGAAATCGAACAATTTGGTGGACGCCAGCGCCCGCGACTTCAATCAGGGACCGCGGCGAGGCCGAGACAGACAGCGTTGCACCTGCGACTACTGTCTGGCCAACCCCTCGCGCGACCGAGTGCCGGGCGGCCCGTACAGTACGCGCCACTGTCTGTCGCGGACGCTTCCTGGCTTGTTCGCGATTGGCTGGCCGCTGTCCCTCTCACGGCATCATGTCATGCTGCGACGGTGGATGCGTGCGTTCGGTTGTGACGCTGGCGCACTCGTTCGTATCCAGGGCGCGTACTGTTTGTCCGGGCGGCCTCCTTCCTTCAACATGGGCAATCCGGACTCCGTACAGGCGGTTCGAACAATTGACCGGCAGTTGCAGCAGTCACGCCGCCCAAGGCTTCGAAACTAGAAGGCGGGCGTTCAGCGCCGTCACGAGCGTAATGCCCGTGCGACCGACTGCCTCTCGTGTACGAATCGCTGGCTGGTCCCCATCCCAGGGCGTTCCGCGAAACGATAAAGGCGCGAGTCCGGGTTGGCGCGGCTGATTCCTTCGAGTTCCTTCTTCTTCTATTTACAATCCATCACTAGTGTAGCAAGCATTCGAACACACACACACACACACACACACACACACACACACACACACACACACACACACACACACACACACACACACACACACGCTCTGGCGACAGGCTCACGCCTTGCTCTGCAGGCAACGCACGGCCTCGTCCACCAGCGCGCTCTCGATCATCTGGTAGCTGGCCGTGATGTTGGCCGCCGTGCTGCTCAGCACTGTGTCCGTCAGCTCCTGTCGGTCGCGAGGCGCCAGCGACGGCGGCCCGTCTCGCCAGTGCGGCGAGATGAGGTAGCACGTCTGCACCAGCGCGGCGTCTGACGCGCCGGGAGCCCGCTTGATCTCCACGTAGCCCTTCTCGTGGTAGCAGGCGCCGCGCACCGCCTGTCCGCCGAACTCGAACGGTTCAATCGTCGCGCGCCAGACCAGCACCACGCGCCCGCCGCTACGCTCCACCTTGCGCAGCACCTGGTGCACCCGGAAGCGCGCGCGCTGGCGGCCGTTCGCGAGCAGCTCGAGCCGGAATCCCTCCACGATCGTGTCCTCCGCCACGTCCAGGTTCTGGCGCCATTGTGGATACACAACGACAATTGAGACGGAGGCTATCCAGTCAGTTCGTGTGCGAGACGAGAAGCTGGCTAAACGTTTCAGTCCCACACCGCCCGACTCGGCCGACACGTACCTTGGCGTCCTTTTTGTAGTAGAAGCGGTAGTTGACGTGCTCCAGTGCGTGCGCAAAGTACTGCCAGGCCGCGTCGACCGTCGCCCGCACGCCGAACGGCATGACCTTGTGCGCCGTCACCTCCAGACTCTCGCCGTGCACTTTGTGGTGCGTCTCGCCGTCGCAGTGCGTCGTCAGCATGCCCCACAGGCTGTCCGGCTGCAGGACGGCGTCCAAGTCGCTCCGTGCCGACGTCTGGTGGCGCTGGAAGCAGCGGTCCGAGTGCGGGCACCGCGAGGTGTAGAACTCGGCGTCCGAGTTGGTCACCACGCCGCGGGATAGCGAGGCCGCCTCGCCGGACCGGTCCCGCTTGCAGGCGTCGCTGTCGCCGAACGACCCCCACGCGATCACGATGCGGCCGTTCTCCTTGGTCTTGCGGATGTACTGGCACACATGGTCCCCGCTGCAGTCCGCTCCAGCGGCGTACAGCTTCACCCCGCAGCTCTCGACGACCGTCGGCTCGTCACTCGCCGCGTTGTCCTAATATGAAGAGGGCGATACGTTCAGTCATAGGTCGAGCACGGATAACAGGACGCAATTGCTCCTTTCTCACCTGCTGCTGGCGCTGATACGCCCGCCACGGCATGTTCTCGATTGACCGCGCAAAGTACCGCCAGCTCGTGACCTGTCCGTCGCTCCTCTCGCTGGGGTCGAGCGCGGCCACGCGACGCACCGTGATTTCAAACGGCGTCGACGCTGCCGCCGCCTCGCAGTGCGCCCACATACTCCTCGAGCGTTCGGGTATGCCATAGGCGACGAACACCGCGTCCACCTCGCTGAAAGATCGCGCGACGCCCGCCAGCAGACGCTCGAAGATAGCCGTGTCCATTTTCGACGTGTCGAAGCACAGTCGGTCCACAGTCCCCTGTTAACAACAACGAAGCAGTTGTACATTAGACCAACGCGCAAGAGGGCGAAGACCCAGCGAAAGAACCCCGCCGACGAGGGCGCTCACCTGGTAGCGGTGCCTCGTCTGGAGGATCTCCTGCATCCGCTTGGCGATCTCGATCTGTCTCTCGACGATGGTGCGCAGCCGCGCGTTCTCCAGCTCGGCTTGTTCTCGGAGCTCGCGCCGGCAGGCCGCCACCTCCTGCCACGCGTTGTCGCTGCCGCTGCTGCGCGTCGCCAGCGCTCGGGAGCCCGCGCGTTTGCTCCGCCTCGCCTTCCACTTGAACCGCGCCAGCACTTGCTCCAGCCGCGGCACCTGCTCGCGCAGACGCGCCAGCTCCTTCCGCTGCTCGTCGCGCGCCCGGTTCGGGTTGTAGTTGCGCGCTTTCTTGGCCCGGTCGGCTGGTCGGGCTGGACTGGCGGCGGTATTGCTAGTGGTCGGCGGGAGTGGCGGTGGTGCCAACGGAGTTGTGCGACTATCCAGCGGATCAGGAGCGTGGCCGTCGTTAGTACTGATGCTCGTCGACTCTACCAGCTGCGCCGTTGTCGGCGGCGCCGGGTCGCCACCGCTGTTTGTGCCGAAGAACTGGTCGCCCGCCGCCCAACCTGATAAATCGCTCGACTGCGCGTCGAGCAGCGTGCTGATCTCGCTCTCCTGCAGGAAGAGCGAATCCTGCGCGTCTACGCCGCTTCCCGGAGCCAGGAAGTCGTCCGCAGGCGGCAGGTAGTCGTCCAGGAACGCGAACGCGGCCGCCAGCGTGCGCGGCGAGTCGTCGCCCAACGGCGGCGTCGTCATTTCTACTCGCGTGGTTCGATAATCGACAACCAATTCCCTTTCCATAATTGGTTCTCGCATTACTGGGAATCATTGCGTCGACTATTGTGAATGGATAGCGCAATAGCGAGTTATAAAACCCAAAAACACGAGGACGGTTTTTGTGTTTTATCTTCCACTTGCAATCACCCACGCAGGATTCCTGCGACGAGATGACGCACGAAACGACGTGTGCTGCTGTGAAGCGCTGGGGAGTGATGCAGTTAGTATGCACGCGCATGCAGCGGTAGTCGATCCAAGTCCATGAACGTTATTACGTGGTTATGTTACCTATTGCCGACACCCACGGACGCCTACGAGCTGAGCGTGCTGTTGATGGCGGCGGCCGTGGCGTTGTAGAGCGCGACGGGGTTGGGCGGCGTGACCTCATCGGGCACGTAGAAGGTCGAGTCGTTCGGGTTGATGGACTTGTACACGACGATGGCGGCGATGCCGAGGAACACGAGCAGCGTGGCCAGCAGGATGACGCGGTCCGTGACCATACGCCGCGCGAACGTGCGGATGAGCTTGTCGGCGCGCGTGAGCGAGTCCTCCATGCGCATGACCTCGTCCGTGATCTGCACGATCTGCTGCCGCTGCTCGCGCAGCTGCTCGCCCGTGGCCGCCGCCACCTCCTTGGACTGCTCCACCATCTTGGCCGTGCTCATCAGCGACTGCTCCGTCTTGCACTGCACGTCCACCGCCTTGTTCAGGTAGTCCGCATTGCTCATCTGCGCGCCGCCGGCCGCGCCGCGAGCGTCCGCGCCCGGGCGCGCCCCGAACAGCCCGTTCCGCTCGTGCTCCGACTTGGCCCACTTGACCTCGCCCGACAGCTCGTCCACGCGCGTCGACAGCTCGTCGAATTTCTGCCAGTCCATCAAACGCATCGACGTCTAGCGTCAGTGAACCAGAGGCGACCTCACCAGCTCGCAACACGTTAACACTGCACCTCTCGGAAGCCGCGCGCCTGCTCCCTCGGCGCCTGGCGCAGCGCGAGCTGGTAGCCCTTGCGCAGCTCGATCGTCTCCTTGAGCTTCTTGTCGGCCATCGCGAGCATCTGCACCGGCAAGACACGCAGTTAAGCACCCGACTCGTTGCTGTAGATGAAAAGATGGCGGCTCGCCCACCTCTGGCCGCACGCCGGGCGGCGCCTTGGCGAGCTTGCTCATCATGTCGTTGAGCTTGTCGATGGCGTCCGTCAAGTCGGCATCGTAGTAGCTGATCTCCGCCATGCTTGGCCCAATGTCTACGTAGGCGGTCCGATTGTCGTCGTCGATGGCCGGTGGCGCTCACAACCAGGCCGCTGGGATGATAAGGACGCTGGTACCAATCCAGGAGCGAGTCCAAAGGCACTGCCCGCGCTGTTCGAGTCGCCGTAGTGATCGCAGTACCAAGGCGGCGCCGCGGCGTCCGTTTCCCGGGGCGCTAATTTGGTTAGTGCCGCGTTTGGTCGAGTCGCGTGCCCGGTATAGATAGAACGCGGCGGGAACGGTCAGCGCACGTCAATCACGTGCGCTGCCTACTTGAGTACAAGTCGAGCGACCGACTCGCACCGAGACTCCAAGCCAACGCGTCGAGCGGCGTGCGTCTAAATTACATGCGCATTGACTACTTTTTCTCGCTGTTTTTGTCTCTTTATCAATACGACGTCGCCCGCTCCGCGACCCCGACGGCGGCCCGCGCTCTCTATCACTCCCGTCCGCGCCGCTCGGCCATCTATCGACCGATACGCCGCGCCGTTGCCTCGCGAATCGGCTCCCTTCTTCCTTCTTCATCTTCGTCTTGCTTCCCCCTCCTCGTCTCTGCCGACTGGATCGAAGGCACGCAGCTACGATGCCGGCAGTCGACTACTGCCGGGTCAACCACACCACTATCAATACACACAGACCTGTTCGTCCCTCGCGCCGCCACCGCGCACCCATCGCCTCTGTCCGGCGAGACCGACGGACGGAGCGTGCGGCGCGAGCGGACCGAGACGGGACCGCGCGGGTGCAGGAAGCGTAGGTTGCCTTCTTCTCTCTCGCGCGCAGAGACGTCCGTCCGCAGGGGCGCTCTCATGGACCGCGGCCGCTTGTTTTGGGCCGCCCGCTGCCGTCTCCCTCGACGCAGACAGCCAGCGACCGCGACGCGCGTGGGTCGCCGCTCCTCCTTAGAAGGAAGGCGGCGCGAGCTTGCGCTCGTCGGCCTCGGTGGACATGCCGTCCGCACCGAGCATGGCCTGCTCCGGCTGCGGGGCGAACCACTCGTTCACCATGATGCTGACGCCCTCGATGGCCGCGAGCAGCACGCCACCGATCAGCGCCTGACCGGCGGCGGCGCGGGGGCCGGCGCGGGCCGCGAGCGCGCCACCGGTGGCCGCGCCCGCGAGGATGGAGTTCCAAGGGTCCTCCTTTCGCCGCAGCGCCTCGAACGTGCAGTCGAACGACGAGAAGAGCAGGCCCCAGACCGCGAAGCCGCCCGCCAGCACCGGCGTGCGCATCTTGGCGTTGTAGATGGCGCCGCGGAAGCGCTGGCCCGACGGCGAGTTGCGCGCGCCCTTGAACGTGTACCACCCCGAGCCGAACACCGCGCCCAGCACGAAGCCGCCGCCGGCGTCCTCCACGATGCGGAACGGACACGGCTCGCGCTCCATGGTCGTCTGTCTTGCTGCTTCTTGCTTCCGAGTCGCTGGCGGCGAGATCCCCTGGACGATTAGAACGTGGGGCGCTTCTGACGGCCGCTGCGCCACCCACCGACGGCAGGATACTGATAAAATACCGGTTTTCTTCGGTTTATACAGAAAATAAACCGGTTTGGAAGCGGTAATGGGTAAGACACGGACGGGGTACCGACAAGAGTAACCCCCTCGTGCTAGTGACACCAGGGGATATGGTTACGATTTGTACTTAGTTAAGTACGAAATACTTAGCGTCGAATGTCCCTATGAAACCCTCACAAAATACAGTGCCCATATGGCAAAATGTAGACCGGTTGCTTGTGAGTGGGCGTCGTTTCTGCTTTCAACGCAAGAAAAGCTTATAACAATGAGGCTTCAAGAAGGTTGGGATAGTGGGTCCAAATATGCCTGTCTGCCGCAAGCAAATTACCGTATTTTTTTAGCACAATATCTTTTTGTTGACGCTGTTCAACAAAAATAAAAAAAAGTCAATGGGATGGAAGCGCTACAGAAGCTTAACACTGATTTTGAATTGGTATCAGCTCAAGCACCAGCGCAAAATCAAGTGCAGCGCCTAGCACTGTAAGATTAACGTATTGCACATATCATTAGGCGCACTCAAGGAGCAGAGGGATTGTGCTGTTGTTGTCTGTGCATGCGAAAGTGCAGGAGCACTGGGCACCAGAAATATTTCCATCCCATGTGTAAGTTACGGTACTGTCGCAAAGGAAAACGAGGGCGGACTGCTCGCCACTCATTACGGGAGCGGCGGTCGAGCGCGGCTCGCTGCTTCCGCCCTCTAGAGCACCCCCCTCAGTGTTGGGTTGACAGCGAGAGCTAATTGAGGGGGGACGTTCTGTCCTGAGAGGGTTGTCGCCGTTTGGTTAATGCCCCGTCCAACACTCAAGGTACGACATTCGACTCTCCATTGGTATCTACGGTATCGTCGGTGACTAACAGTGTGCTGGCTATTGTACTGTACAGGTCGCGTCCAAGGCCTACCACTGTAGCTTAATGGAAAAGCGCCCGCAAGGGAGGAAGAGGGTTCGATTCCCCCATTGGTTTTATCTATCGTGTTGTATGCAGGTTTGTAATGGGACTCTGTCTACGACAGATCCCAGAACACGGCACACACGCTTGCGCCTTGAGGAAGACTTGGACACTCCCGACTTGGAGGGAGGAGGAGACTTGTGATGTTGACGGCAAATTTGCTTTAGGGTTTAGGGTCCCTAAACAGGCACCTCCCCGATACTTAAGCGCTATATAAAATGTACGCCGGTCGGCCGCCACCAAGGAGGTTCTCTTTTCCATAGTTAAGCGCTATATAAAAGTGCCCGGAGGTTCCGGCCACA
>JAADYG010000038.1:0-88975 GCA_023338115.1 Phytopythium boreale
CGTGGATCAGCAACTCGGCGCCGCTTCCGTGGTACCAGCCGAGCGGCAAGAACACGAAGCTGGTGCGCAAATCGTCCTACGATGGCATCGTGCGCGGCTGGTCGACCTAAGTCGACCCTAGACTGTCGTGCGTTGTACATCATCAGCGTGAAGAAGAAGGAGGAGAAGAAGAAGATACCCCTGCTGCTGGCCTTGCGCGGAAGTAGGGAAGTAGATGTGTTGCGTTCGCTTGAGAAGCGTGTGAATCCGACTCTGGCCTGTGATTCCTAATCGATAAGATGCTGTTCGGCACCTTGCAGTAACCTGAAGCTGCCTTGTTGGTCGTGCACACCATAGAGAACTAGGTGATCTGTCGACCATCAGAACGCCCCACCGTCTCACCGCCAACCGACTCGTCTACGACCTCGAGCTACTGTAGCGAACGATCACGCTGGAGATGCGCTCGCCTCCTCGGCGCGGGTCCGTCGCCAGCACGCCCCGAATCAGCCATCTGCCTCGGACGCCTGCAGACTCGAGCTGCTGTCGATGCAGAACGGATCTTATCGCTCGTTTCTTCAAACCTGCCGTCTATGCGCTGCCCCGGCTGCAGGTCGACACGCCAGTATACGGAGTGCATTTGTGCGAAGAATGTAGGGGCGGGACGTCTAGCTGAGACCCCAGGTACCGAGCACTACCCTGTCCTTACACTAATGCATTCCCCGCGGAGGCGGGCGGGGCCACTCTCTCACTTCGCATTTGTCCGCGCCCTGCAACAACCGATCAAGATCAAGATGGTGAAGCCCGCGCTCGCCCTGCTCGCCGGCGCCGCCGCCTCGCTGGCCGTCGTCAGCGCTGACAGTATCGTTCAATCGACGTACACCGGCACGGATGGTCTCCACGATCTTGCCAAGGCCAACGACAAGTACATGGGCACGGCCACCAACCTCGAGGCCAGCGACTCGTACTACACTGCCGCTCTCAAGAACACCAAGGACTTTGGCATGTACACGCCCGCCAACGCCATGAAGGTGAGCGATACCCTGGGTGCTGGTGTGATGTTTATCAGCGCCACCCCTGAATCCTCTCTCTCTCTCTCTCTCTCTCTCTCTCTCTCTCTCTCTCTCTCGATTTGGGCGTGATTTGCAGTGGGACAGCACCGAGCCGCAGCAGAACGTGTTCCAGTACACGGCCGCCGACCAGCTCGTCGCCGTCGCCAACGCCACGGGCGCCAAAGTGCGATGCCACACGCTCGTCTGGGTACGTCCCTCTCGTATCGAATCAACGGTCTGTATGCCCACCCTGCGCTTCCTTTGCCTCACGCGGTGCCTCTCTCTCCGACTCTACAGCACTCCCAGATCCCGACGTGGGTGCAGAACCTCGAGAAGGACGACCTGCTCAAGGCCCTCAGCAACCACATCACCAACGTCATGACCCACTTCGGAGACTCGTGCTACGCTTGGGACGTCGTCAATGAAGTCATCGGAGACGACGCCACCTACCGCCAGTCCTTCTGGTACACCAAGACGGGCACCGAGTACATCTCGACGGCCTTCAAGACGGCCAGCGCCGTCAAGGAGCAGCTCGGGCTCAGCGTCAAGCTGTATTATAACGACTACAATACGAACACGGTGAACGCCAAGTCGACGGCGGGTTACAACATGGTCAAGTCGCTGCTGGACGAGGGCATCGAGGTCAACGGTGTGGGCTTCCAGTCGCACCTGACTGTCGGCGTTGCGGCATCGACGGCCGATCAGGTGGAGAACTTCCAGCGGTTTGCGGATCTCGGACTTGACGTCGCCATCACGGAGCTCGATGTGGACACGACGACTGCCAGTCCGACCACGGCGGAGCAAAACGAGCAAGTGACCCTGTACCAGAACACCGTCGCGGCCTGCAACCAGGTGACCAGTTGTGTCGGCGTGACGATTTGGGACTTCGTCGACACGTACACGTGGATCAGCGACTCGGCCCCGCTCCCGTGGTACCAGCCGGATGGAGAGAACACCGAGCTGGTGCGCAAGGCGGCCTACGATGGTATCGTGGATGGGTGGACCAGCTAGACCAAGGCCGACAGGTGAGCTGTTTGAAGTGTCTGCGTGAGAAGATACCCCTACTACTGATCCCGCTCGGCAGTAGGGGAGAACATGGATGTGTTGCGTTTGCTCCGTAAGCGTTTGAATCGGACCTTGGCTTGTGCTTCAATGCACTGCGCCGATGAGAACGTCGAATTGCGTGGGGCGTCACAAGTCTCATGTTGAAGTGGCGCCAAAATTGCTATATTCGGGCCGTCTCGGGTTAACACGCCCTCGTAACGATATACCTTTTCAAGCATCAAATTCACGCTTCCACTCTCATTCGACAACTCCTACCATCAACAACAATACAGCGAGCGATCGGCGCCGGGCCGCAGCCCACTGGAGGCCAACACGGCCAACGCCCGGCTCATGGACCACGCCGACAGTGAGCGCTACCGACCCGCGCGCCAGGCTGGACTGGCTCGTCACCAGCAACTTGAGCGGCAGCAAGAGCAGCCTGTCTGACGCCGACCTGTCCGCGACGTGGTGCTGTGCGCGTGTTTGGCTACGAGCAGAGTACGCGCTTCCTGGTCCAGCACGAGGCGATCCGCGAAGCGCTCGCCAGCGTGGCGGTGGCTCGCTTCAATTGATTCCCTAGCCGACTACGGCTAGAGACGATGCCCATTTATCCTGCTTATCTCCACGTAGAGCAGCGCTGCACTGGTGGGCAGCTAAGCACCTGGCCTCGAGCCAACCTACAAGCATCAACCATAGTACGAGGCAACTGTTCCAGCGCTTTATTACGCGCACGGGTGATCCTCCACCATATCACGTCCTTGCATCGGATATTCTGCTCGACCTGCGCACCATGACGAGCTGCACGTCAAGCGCGTCACCCCCTCCCTCCCTCCTCACCCGACTGCTAAAAAGAAGACAAGAAAAACGCGCGAAACCCAGCGGGTTTAACACCGGGTTGGCGCCAAAACCCCTTGCTGGCCTCCTCCCGCCCCCACGTCTCCTCCAGCCAATCAGATCGCTACCCGCCAAAAACAAACTCGCAGCTGTTCTCGTAAGATCCCGTAAACATCTTGATCCCAGTATGCTTCCCTTCAAACTCCACTATCTGCACGTCGCTTCTCGCTCTTATTCGCGTCTTCCGGAGAGACGTGCGGCTACCAATCCTCCCCACTTGGCGCGCGCCAACAGCTCCCCACTCTCGCTTTTCCCGCACCGGCGCCACCCCCCAGTCCGCCCCCTACCTGCGCCCCAACTAACAGGAAGAAGCCTCCACGACGAGCCCCGCGGAAATGTTCGTGATCAAGCGCGACGGGCGCCGCGAGGAGGTCAAGTTCGACAAGATCACGGCGCGCATCGCCAAGCTGTGCTACGGACTCAACCCGCAGTACGTGGACGCGGTGCAGATCTCGCAGAAGGTGGTCGCGGGCGTGTACCCGGGCGTGACAACGTCCGAGCTGGACGAGCTGGCGGCCGAGACGGCGGCCTACTCGGCGACCAACCACCCGGACTTCTCCAAGCTGGCGGCGCGCATCTCCATCTCCAACCTGCACAAGAACACCAACAAGATCTTCTCGGACAACATCGAGCTCTTCTACCGCAATGTGCACGAGAAGAACGGGCAGCCGGCACCGCTGATCGCCGACGACGTGTACGAGATCGTCATGAAGAACAAGGACGCGCTCAACTCGGCCATCATCCACGACCGCGACTTCGACTACGACTACTTCGGCTTCAAGACGCTCGAGCGGTCCTACCTGCTGCGCGTCAACGGCCAGGTGCGCGAGCGCCCGCAGCAGATGCTCATGCGCGTGGCGCTGGGCATCCACAAGGAGGACATTGCGGGCGTGCTTGAGACGTACGAGCTGCTGAGCCAGAAGTTCTTCACGCACGCGACGCCCACGCTGTTCAACGCCGGCACGCCGCGGCCACAGCTGTCGTCTTGCTTCCTGCTGTCCATGAAGGACGACTCGATCGAGGGCATCTACGACACGCTCAAGAACTGCGCGTGCATCTCCAAGTGGGCCGGCGGCATCGGCATCAGCATGCACAACATCCGCGCCACCAACTCGTACATCCGCGGCACCAACGGCTCGTCCAACGGACTCGTGCCCATGCTGCGCGTGTTCAACGACACGGCGCGCTACGTGGACCAGGGCGGCGGCAAGCGCAAGGGCTCGTTCGCCATCTACCTCGAGCCGTGGCACGCCGACATCTTCGAGTTCCTGGACCTGCGCAAGAACCACGGCAACGAGCTGCACCGCGCGCGCGACCTCTTCTACGCGCTGTGGATCCCGGACCTGTTCATGAAGCGCGTCGAGGCCAACGGCGACTGGTCGCTCTTCTGCCCCAACGAGGCGCCCGGGCTCTTTGACTGCTACGGCGACGAGTTCGAGCGCAAGTTCGAGCAGTACGAGCGCGAGGGCCGCGCGCGTAAGACGATCAAGGCGCAGGCGCTCTGGTTCGCCATCCTGGACGCGCAGATCGAGACGGGCACCCCCTTCATGCTCTACAAGGACGCGGCCAACCGCAAGTCCAACCAGCAGAACCTGGGCACCATCCGCTCCAGCAACCTGTGCTGCGAGGTCATCGAGTACACGTCGTCCGACGAGGTGGCCGTGTGCAACCTGGCGTCCATCGCGCTGCCAAAGTTCGTGGCGGACAAGACGTTCGACTTCAAGAAGCTGTACGAGATCACCAAGGTGGTCACGCGCAACCTGAACAAGGTCATCGACGTCAACTACTACCCGATCCCCGAGGCCAAGAAGTCCAACATGCGCCACCGGCCCGTGGGCATCGGCGTGCAGGGCCTGGCCGACGCCTACGTGCTCATGGACCTGCCGTTCGAGAGCGACCAGGCGCGCGAGCTCAACAAGAACATCTTCGAGACCATCTATTTCGCCGCCATGGAGACATCCATGGAGATCGCCAAGGAGCTCGGGCCGTACGAGTCGTACCCGGGCTCGCCCGTGAGCCAGGGCAAGTTCCAGTTCGACCTGTGGGGCGTCACGCCCTCGTTGGGTCTCTGGGACTGGGCCGGGCTCAAGGCCAAGGTGGCGCAGTTCGGTGTCCGCAACTCGCTGCTGGTCGCGCCCATGCCCACGGCGTCGACGGCGCAGATCCTCGGCAACAACGAGTCGATCGAGCCGTTCACGAGCAACATGTACAACCGGCGCGTGCTCGCGGGCGAGTTCACGATCGTCAACAAGTACCTGATGGAGGAGCTAATCGAGCTCGGCCTGTGGACGCCTGAGGTGCGCAACCAGATCATGAACGACGGCGGGTCGGTGCAGGGCGTGCGCGGGCTGCCGCCGCTCATCAAGGACAAGTACAAGACGGTATGGGAGATCAAGCAGAAGTCGGTGCTGGACCAGGCGGCCGACCGCGGTGCCTTCATCTGCCAGTCGCAGTCGCTCAACGTGCACATCGCCGAGCCCACCAAGTCCAAGCTCACGTCCATGCACTTCTACGCCTGGAAGAAGGGCCTCAAGACCGGAATGTACTACATGCGCGTTCGCCCCAAGGCCGACGCCATCCAGTTCACCGTCGACAAGGCCGCCATCCAGAAGCAGGAGCGCCTCGCGCAGGCCCAGGCCGCCGCCGCGCAGACCATGGACGACGAGGACGACTGCCTCGTGTGCGGAGCCTAAGATCCGCCGCTGGGTAGGGCGAGGGCAGAGCGGAGGAGGGTATTTCGACACTTTTTTCCTATTCTTCTTTCGTTTTGCAGTAAAACGTTTTTTATAACAGAAGATGGTGGTGCTGTTGAAGTGCAGCGAACAGAGACTATACGTCGGTGAATAGGTACATTGTGTATAGTATACCTATATGTTCAGGGAGTACCGGGGTAAATGTTATACGTTGTGGTCCGACTGTTCCCACACTCTCCCAAGCACCCCAACACGGGGAATGACGAGGGCGGAGGATGCGCCGGCGTGCATGCACCAGAGTTGGGCCGCCGGTTCTGGCGTCAGCGACTGTTGGAGCCGACAGTGCGATTCGGAATGGGGTACAGTACAGCATGTAGACTGTACAGTATGGCCTGCCATGCACTGCGTTCGAGAAGGCGCAATCCGCCGCGTGTCTATAGAAATTTGGCTTGTAGGGTGCCATGACCTGTGAGTTTGGGTACAGTCGAGCAGAGTCTGCGCTAATGGAGGGCAAATTCGTCATAATGGCTGCCTCCCCAGCACCAGAAACACCACAATTCGAGCTAAAAATTGGTGATTTTGAAGCCGCAGTTGCAGTTTAGCGCCCACCAAATGCAGGCGCTAAAAATTTTACAAGCGCTAATTCACCATCACTCTTCGAAGGGAGGAGGGGCAACAACAACAACCGGACAAAAAACACGCGCCGCTTCTGCCAAACTACTTGGGTTTTGTATGGGAAGTGGACGGGCCGACCGCCGGCCCCACCGACACAAGCAACCCGCTCTCCGCCCTCCCTTTTTGACGCAACCCGCGCGCCGACCGATGCGCAAATCGACGTCACCAATTTCGAAGAATCTCCAGATTCCATCCGTAAACAGCCAAATCTTATTCTGCTTCATACTGAATCAAAGATGAAGCGGTTGCATTTAGATAACCGCTAACAAAACGTCGTAATTCGGGTAGTTTAGCGCACTCTCTATTACACTGTAAATAGAGCCGCCCTCCGTTCCTCCATTTTTCCATTTTCGCGGGCGGAAACCACCGACGATCGCCCGCCCAAACAGTCAACCCAACCGCCGCCTAGCCATGAAGCGCCAGCGCTCTACCGCGCCCTACCGCGCGAACACCCCGCGCGTGGGGCTGTACGTGTACGCCGTGGGCGTCTGCGCGTCGGCGTTCGCTCTCCAGTCGCTGCCGTCTGCGGCCGCGCCCTCCTTCCTGTCCGACCCGCTGGACGCGCTCTACCGGCGGTGGGGCGGCCGCGACTCGCCCTCCTCCGCCCTCCCGGACCTGAACGTGCACAACCTGTCGGTCCACCGCGTCCGCTACATCAACAGCCCGAGCAAGGACGACCAGGCAGGGCGCCACCACCGCCAACAAGAAGAGGAGGAGCAGGAGGAGGCGCAGGACGGCGAGTGTCCGCTCCCTACGCTGTCCGAGTCCCCGTCGATATGGACGGCCGCCCTACCGGACGAAACCGCCGGGGTGGTTGTCACATGGGACGATTTGCCAGTCGCAGCCGCCACGCGGGACTCGTCTTATTCAGATGACGCGGGCGAAGGCACTAAGAATAAGGAGAAAACCACGTGGTTCCCGTCTTATTCGCGCGCCAAGCAGCAGCAACCGGAGGACAAGCGGCCGTCCAGCAACGTTGAGGTCACGTACGAGCTCCAGGTCTGGGTCCACGGCTGGGGCCTGGACGCGCTGTGGCACCAGGCGAACCGCCGGATACGCACGCGCGAGCCCTTCGCGGTGCTCACGGACCTACCGCCCGAGCTCGAGCTGCGCTTCCGCGTGCGCGCGCGCGTCGTGACGCGGTGGGCGCGCGGCTGGCTCGTAGACTCGGAGACGGCGGGCCCGTGGAGCTCCCCGCCCGTGGCGCTGGCGCCGTCCAGCCAGCACGCGCTCGCGGCCGTCGCGGCCT
This sequence comes from Phytopythium boreale, assembly GCA_023338115.1. Lineage (NCBI taxonomy): Eukaryota > Oomycota > Peronosporomycetes > Pythiales > Pythiaceae > Phytopythium > Phytopythium boreale. Next base: position 7,584 of record JAADYG010000038.1, read on the forward strand.
TCCTGGTCAACAACAAGGCCTTCTTCGCGCTGCTCGCCGGGTGCATCGGCGGCGGGGCGCTCGTGCTCGCGCAGCTCTACTGGCGGCGCCGTATGTACCGCAAGAGTCGGCGGCGGCAAGGCACTCAGCAACGCTTTCATTCCGCCAGCAGCTGTAGTAGCAGCGATGGAACGAGTCTGGAGCAGGAAGTGCGCGACCTGCGGCAGGAGCTGGCCGACTCGGAGGCCGAGGTGCGGCGGTTGATGCTCTTCCGCGGGTTCGGAGTGGACGCGCTGACGGCTGACGAGCTGGACACGCTTGCGCGGGAGCTCAAGCAGACGCTTCGCACCGTTCGGAAGCTCCAGGCGGCCGCCAGCCAAGACGCCAAGGCGGTTCCAATGAGCGACAGCGAGACAGAAGAGGCCGACGCGGACAGCGAACGGCAGGAGACGAGTGTTGAACCTAGTCGCGCGCAGGCTGACGCAGCAGAAACGGGGAGCAAGGGCGGCCGACTCGCTGGCGCTCTGGCGGCGGCGTTCCCGCTGCTGCGTGGCGCGGCGCCTGTATCAGCCGCCGCGAGTTGATTGCATTGGAGGATGGTGTGCTTATAAGCCATTGGAAATAGACGCGAGGGTTGATATTTAGTCAGATCGGAGAGCGAAGCTGTCACAGGGTATATCGAACGAAATATTGGTCGAATTGTCGAAAGTTGAAGTTAATCTAACCCATTTTAGTACAGAACGAGTTACGTTACATGTGTTTGCTGGAACGTGTACTGATATACATAGAAAATAGAAGGATAAGACTACGTACAGTAGCTGGATCAGGTTACAGTTGAACCAAAAGGGTCTCGACTATCGAGAGTTCACGTTCGTCAACAGTCAGGCAAGTACAGTCGAGTTGTAGTTGTTCGTCATCCCTGCGGTTGAACGAGCCAAGCCCTTGCCCAACCACCAATGGCCCAACCTACTACAGTAACACAGACACGTCCACAAAACTCTCGTGTAAGTTTAGATAACGCGGCTCCGCTGCGACGCTGTTCGATCGTCTTTCCGAGCCACTTGATTGCACGCAAAGCGGTCGGCGCCTCAAGGCGCGAGGGCTTCTTCCGGGATGGGCGCGGGCGGCGCGTCGAGCGGCAGCAGCTGCCGGTACTTGGCGCACAGCTTGTCGAAGGCCTCGCGCACCTGCGGGTCGCTGACGGGATCTGCGCCTTCGTACGTGTTGATGTAGTGCGTCCACTCGCGCAGGTCAATCTCCTCGGGCGAGTGGGTCGAGCACCCGCCGGCGCACGCGCACGTGCCGCCGTACTCGACGGGCAGGTTCTCGGCCGGGATGAACTCGAGCAGCGCCTTCGATATGTCCTTCTGGCCGCGCAGCACGTGGATGCGCTCGCGCGTCTTGGGGTTCAGCAGCGGCGACACGATCTTCCAAATGAGGTTGAACCACGCCGGCGGGTTGATGATGAACACCTGGTACACGCGCTCCGGGTTGTATTCGCCGAGGGTCTCGCCCCACTTCTTCGTGTAGTTGACCACGTCACTCGCAAGGTCGCTCATCGAGATGCCGCGGATGTCGTAGATCTTGATCTGGTTGCCCTGCGGGTACGGGCGCGGGTCAATGACCGTCCAGAGGAACTCCTGCAGGCGCACGTGGTGGGTGATCGCCTCGTCCTCCGTCACGCCGCGCGCCAAAAAGTCGTGGTACGACTTGCGCTGCTGGCCGAGGAACTCGTACGTGACCGGGTGGCCGTACTTGTCCTTCTTGTGCGTGTAGTGGGTGAACACTTCCTTCATATCGTCGAACACGCGCGACGGGCGCAGCAGGATGGTGTCAATGTCGTTCTCCTTGCGCCACTTCATGGTCGCCACATACCGACGCTTGGCCTCTTCGACGTCGCCGTTGCAGCCGGCGATGAAGCGATCGTCAAGCGTCTGGGCGTCCACTTCGCCTTCTTCGTCGTTCTCCTCTTCGTCGCACTTGCCAGTGATGACGCTCACGCACGTCACGTTCAGGCGCTGCGAGCGGTTGAAGCGCTTGGTCGTGAGCAACAGACTGATCTTCTCGTGGAAGCGCGTGAGGAACAGCACGAGCGCCGACAGCCACGCGAGCAGCTCGAACGAGCCGTTGTCCAGCGAGTTCATGACGGCCGCGACCGCTGCGAGGAACGACGTGAGGCCCCAGAACCGTCGAGCATCGTGCTCGTCAACCGACTCGGCAGGCAGCGCCCTCTCCGACCGCAGCGCTACATGCAGGACATCGTGCGCGCCATCGCTCGCGCTCAGCCCGCCGCCGCCATTCGTCAAAGGATCCGCTTGGACTGCTACCAGCCCGTCGCTCTTGTTGTTCGTGATGGCTCGCGTGAGCATCTCGCGCGAGTAGAGCGCGACGCCGTTGGCCGTCGGGCCGTTCACGTAGAGACGCAAGATACTGGAAGGGTACATTTCGACCTGGAAGGTTGCGCCCATGGCCGGGTTGCTTGCGACCACGTACTCTGCCAGCGACGACTCGTGCTGGATCGTGACGCAGCTGATTGTGTTGTCCTCGGGCTGCGGCCCGCGCTGGAGCCGGTAGAGCGCGTCCTGGAACTGCTGGATGGCTTTGCGCAGGGTCGCCGCTATCTCGGCGCACTGTGCCTCCGTGCGCGCGCGGATGCGGAACACGCGGCCGTCCGACCGGATGACCGTCAGGATGCGTGGAAACTGGTCGTTCACTTCGATGTGCAGAATGTCCGACAAGTGCACGGACGAGCGCACTTCGCCGAGGGCCGCGTTCTCGTCCAGCGGCGCCGAACCTGACGTTCCTGTCGCCGCGGACGCCTTGAAGCACAGCATCTCCGCCGACGTGAGCATGAACATGCGGTCCTTCCACAGCGCCACGTTGGCGCTCATGCGTCGGCTGGCGAGCGAGCGGCCGCCCATCGTGAACGTGCCCAGGTACAGGATCTCGTCCATCGTGTTGTCCTGCTCCTCAAGCAGGCAGCTGTACAGGATGCCGCACATGGGGCCGAAGAGCTGTGCTGTCGACAAGGACGCGTCGCCCAGGTTGTTGCTGTGTCCGCTGTCGCTGCTCGTGCTGCCGCTCGATCGGTGGCGCGCGCTGTGAAAAACATCCCCGTTCGGCGTCGACATGGGCGACACAGACTGATGAGCGGTCAGCAGTGACGTCTCGGCGCTGCCCTTGTCGTCCGCGTCCTCCTGGAGGAAGCTGCCGTTGGCGCTGCCGCCCGAGTCGAGGCGCGAGAGTCGCAGCGCGGCCCCGCTGTTGCTGCCGCTCTTGCGCTTAGGACTGCGATAGCCTGCGCGGCGCTGGACAAGCAGCCGCGTGCACAGGTCGCACACGCGCACCTCCTTCATGATGCCCAGGTGCGGCAGCGGCACCTGGTTCTTGCTGTGCACGCCGCACACGGGCAGCCCGCAGTTGCGGCAGTGGTGCTGTCAGTTACAAGGAGACGGGTTAGAGCGGCCTTTCGTCCATGCATGCGAGCGACAGAGAACGTACGCGCAGGCGCAGGAGGCGCAGCGGGGCGTTGCAGACGTTGCACTTCCAGTCCGCGGGGTTCTCGCTCGTCGCGGACGCGGACGCCGGCCCGCCCGCGGCCATGGTAGTCGCTCCACTCGTCGCCAAACCCTCGTCCGAGCGGTTGAAGTGCGCCAGGAAGGCCGACTTGCGGCGCTGGAACTCGCCAAAGAGCGTCGGCTCCGCGTCCGCCGCCTCGGTCACTGGCGCGGTCGTTGTGGTTGTGGTGCTGTTAGAAGCGGGGCCTGCGCCCGCGGAGGACGCGCGGAAGAACCGCGGGGGCGCGAGCAGCGTCGCTGCCTGGTCGCCCGCCATGACAGCCGAGGAGGATGCGCGGTCGGTCGGCCGAGTCGAAAATCAAAAGCTGTGCGTCTCCTCTCCTCGGGTTCTTTCTCCCGTCCCCTCTCCCCACGCGTTTCTCCTTCTCTCACTCTTTCTCTCTCTCTCTTGCGGCCGCTTGGCGACTGGAGACGCCACGCGGTGCTGTAGGTATCGATGTGTACACTCGGCGCGAGGCGGGGAAAGAGCAGCGACCGACACGCCGACTTCCTCCTTCCTTCCTCCGTCCCGATATGCGGAAATGGGCGATTGATCGACCGACCGGCCGATCAGACGTTCCTGTAGAATCGGCACGCGTTTGTTACTTTATCGAGAGGTGGTTGCGCGCTGTCAGTTGTCGAAAAAGTTTAGATTATGTCCAAGACGCAGGGTTGTGATCAAAAAAAGACGATATTGTCAACTTAAATGAATAGAAACAGTGAGAAGTAATCGATTTTCGAGACAAACCCAGCAACCCACTCGCCTTGTGCACCTTCTGTCTCAGTACAGCTGGCGAGCTGTGACCTGCGGAGAAGTCCTATCCACTGCTTTAGAAAGAACAACATCACTATTTCTATAGGTAGCACACTTATTATCGGGAGCACGCGTTCTATAGAAGAGTCTTTGGCGGCGAGTTGCTTGGCGTCAACCGCGAGAAGGAAGGAAGCAAGAGCTCGTTGTGCACTGTACAACAGAATGACCGCTTACTCACAGCCGGCATGACGCTGCAGGTCGGACGCGCGCCTTGTTCTGTTGAATCGCACGGTCATGGGTAAGGTGTACCATTTCAAACGGTACACCTCTCGCCGCGATGATGCTCCGCGCTGACGTCAGGCGCGTTTTATCCAATCGAATCGCGCTAATCACCACTCTGCCTGGTCTCTGCCCCAAATCGTTTCCACCCTGTACAAGAACATATCCATTACAGTATACTTCAAGTATACGGTACAAAGTATACACCGCGAAGTGACCAACACTCTAGGTTCAACTGCAACCTGCCGTCGTCTTAGTCGCCTTCCGCCGAGAAAGTGCGGAAAGCGCGCTCCCGGCTTGAGTATGGCGCTGCGTATGTTGGAGGCAGCGAAGACTCCCCGACGCCCCTCGACGCGGACGTTTATGCGGGCGTCCGGCGCCTGCGCACACGCAGAGGGCGGCGCCGTGAACGCTACCGGGGGTGAAGCGCGCGACTACGAATTGTCCGCGCTATGACGAGTGCGTTTACGCTGCTTCGCCGCGTGCACAGGGACGTCTATGACGATCACGGGCGCCTCCAGGTGCGATCTAGCGGTCTCGTGTGGCATAGCCGTCGTGTTGTGGACGGAGGCGAGCTAGCTAGCTTCACTCTCGGCGCGTGACGAACTCAGTGCGGGAAGAAGTTCAGTGGTGCGCGTCTCCTCTAACGTTACATGCAGCAAAACGCTAGTGAAGCCAGCTCAAGTCCACCCGCCGACGCGCGTTCGGGTAAGTGCTCGCCCTCTGGTCTCTTTTGCGATGCACTCTGGCGTCCTCCTTCGGTGTGATCGAGCGTCACGGGTTCGCGTCCAGAAGCCGCAGGACAACTAGCCACCAACGAGCCAGGCGCGGGCGCTGCATCTTTGTGCTTCTTCCACTCTTTTTATTCCGCCCGGCCGTTGGGCGCCGCCGCGGTTTTTCCGTTGATTTCAGAACGGCGACGTGTGGGATGGAAGGTTGCCGTTTTGCGCCTGTCCTCCCACTCTCTCCCCCTCGCTCACACAAGCAAGCGCTTCGAGCCGGCCACGTCCTCCGCTAGAGGTCGCTCATTCGCCAATCCGAGGTCCCGCTCGCTCGCCTCCGGCATACGCTCCGACCAGGAAGAACGGCATGAACGGAGACGGCGAGGCGGGCGCAGCGAGGTGCTTCTCGCCGTATCTACTCGGTGAACAGGCGAGCGGGGATCACGACACGCGTGGAGTTCACTCGACGCAGTATCACGTCATGCACAGTCGTGCCAGAGAAACAGACCGCAGCAGCACGCGGTCGTCGCTATCGCAGATCAACGCCACCCATCCTCCGCGAATACCGCCGCCTCCGCCGGGCGTCGCAACCGTCAATGTCGATCAGCTGCAGTCCATGAGTCAGCGCAGCGCGGTGCTGTCGCTTCCCCGAACGAGCGTTGGCGCGCTGGACTTCACCGACGACTCCAACGTGTCGTCTCCGTCGCTCGATCAGCCACTGAGCGCCTTCGGCTGCTTGGACGTGAACGAACGCTCCGCGGACGCTGCCGACTACTTGAGGATGACGAGCAGCAACGACAACGTTGTCCATGTTCGCCAACGGCTGTCGTCGTTCTCCTCGTCATTCGACAGCTCTACCGCCGGGAGAAAGCGGCCAGCGGACCTGCGGCATGAGTGTTCATTAAGCTGGCAGCACGTGTCGTTCATCGTACCGGCAGGCAAACGGAAGACCACGGGTAGCAGCAGCTACGATAACGGTATCAAGAGCGTCGGCGATGGACGCGGCTTTCGCCGCTGGCTTCCGTTCAAGTCGCGGGCGCCCGTGGATCTGAACAGTATCGCCTGTCACGCCCAGACGCCGTCATCTCCGTCAATGTCGCCACCTTCGCCCTCGCCTTCGCCGTCGCACAAGATCCTCAATAATATTTGGGGGCGGTCTGCACCCGGGGAGCTCACGGCAATCATCGGCCCGTCCGGTGCGGGCAAGTCGACGCTGCTGGACGTCCTGGCAGGTCGCGTAGCATCTTCGCCTTCGTCAGCGCGCATCCAGGGACAGATCGATGTGAACGGCCGTGCGCGCGACCTGCGCACGTTCCGCGCCGTCATGAGCTACGTCGCGCAGGAAACCGCTTTCCTCGGCGCCTTCACAGTGCTCGAGACGCTCCAATTTGCTGCAGGACTAAGTTTACCTGGGCATGTGCCGCTACTGACGCGCGAGATGCGAGTGCAAGACGTCGTGGACGCGATGGGGCTCCGCGCCTGTGCGCGCACTCCAGTCGGCGACGTGTTCCACAAGGGCATATCGGGTGGCCAACGCCGGCGCCTCGCAATTGCCGTCGAGCTGCTAGCTAACCCATCCGTCCTGTTGCTGGACGAGCCGACTTCGGGCCTCGACGCTAGCTCCGCGCGCCGCGTCATGGAGCACATTGCGCTTCTGTGTCGGGACGCGGGCAAAAATGTCGTATGCGCCATTCATCAGCCAAGCTCAGCCGTGTTCGCGCTGCTGACCAACCTCGCGGTGCTGAGCAAGGGCGAGCTCGTGTACTTTGGGCGTGCGCGCGCTGCCGTCGCTCATTTCGGCGCGCTGGGCTTCGTCTGCCCCGTGTACTCGAACCCAGCCGAGTACTTTGTGCACCTCGTCAACGCGGACTTCTTCTCAGGCGACCGCGACCGGCAGTCAATCGATCTGTCGCTGTTTATGTGCGCACTCGAGTGCAGCGACTCGTTTCGCGCATTCAAAGCTGATGTCGCCCGCGATCGCGCCGAAGCCAACGGACAGAATCTACTCGACGATCACGGCGAGAGCCGACGCCGTCAACGCCGCGATGTGCTTCGCTTCCTGGACGACCGCGCGTTGTTGCGTGCACTGCGGCCTTCGCGCTGGACGCAGTTCGGCGTGTTGCTCCACCGGGCTTGGCTCAACAATTGGCGTCACCCGGGCGTCTTCTGGGTGCGCGTGCTCATGTACTTGCTGCTAGCGCTCATGGCCGGCTCCATGTTCCACGACTCGGTCGATGGCGCCAACGGCAAGGCAGACCCACGTGCGGCCGTACCGCTGCTCTTCTATCTCCAGGCGTTCCTCGTGTTCATGTCGGTCGCGGCGCTACCGGCGCTGCTCGAACAGCGCGCTGTATTCGAGCGTGAAGCCATGAACACCCCGCGCCTTCACGCGGCCAGCTACGCGGCGGCAACGCTGTTGGCTGCCCTCCCGGGGATCTTCTTCATCGCCCTACTCGCGACGGTTGTAGTCGTGACTCTCGCTGGTGTGCGTGCGTTCGGCGCATTCCTACTCAACCTCACGTTATCGCTCGTGGTCGCGGAGTCTTGCATGCACGCGCTCGCGGCCGCCGTGCCACACTACATCGTGGGCATTGCGCTCGGCGCCGGTCTGTTCGGCATGTTCATGCTGTGTGAGGGCTTCCTCGTGCCGCGACCCAACATGCCGCGTTACTGGGTCTGGGGCAACTACCTCGCGTTCCACTCGTACTCGTTCGAGGCCTTCATGTTCGAGCACATGACTGCCGTCGGGACGCCCGCCGCGCACCAGGTCCTCGTCGAGTACGGCATGGAGGACACCGACGTCGCGAACGACATGCTCGTACTCGTCGCGTACGCGCTCGCTCTCCAGCTCGTGGTCGTCGCAGTGCTCACCATACGCAGAAGCAAGCGCGTCGGATGTGCCCGCGCGTGAGCAACGTCTACAACGCGGCCAACGTCATATCGAATCGGTAACAAACCAGTTTCTATCAGCGTGAGGCCTCCGTCGTGGCGACGGAGCAAATGTATTATCCGTCAAAGTATTGTCGAGCTACATCAAGGAGTACCAGTCGAGGGGGACCAGAACCGCGTGCCGAGTCGCGACGCCCGATCGAGTTGCCTGATCCGTTAGTTCTCAAGCACCATGCGGTAGCGGAAGGAGCCGTCGCGGACCTTGTCGAGCGCCTTGTTCACCTCGCTCATCGGCAGCGTCTGGATCACCGGGCGCACGTTCTTCTCGGACGCCAGCTTGAGCATGTCCTTGATGTCGGCGATGCTGCCGATGCAGCTGCCCACGATCTTGCGGCCCTTGGGCACGAGGTTGAACGGGAAGAGCTTGAGCTCGTCGTTGGGGAGGCCGACCATGATCAACGTGCCACGGAAGCCCAGGAAACTCAGGAAGGGGTTGTACGGCATGTTGGTGGCATCTGCCGTCAGCAGCAGCACGTCCACCGAGCCGGCCGCCTTCTTGGCCTCCTCTTCGTCTCCGTAGTTGACATACTCGTCGGCCCCGAGCTTGAGCGCCTCCGCCTTCTTGCTGCCAGAGCGCGAGAACGCCACCATCGTCGCGCCCATCGCCTTGGCGAACTGGACCGCCACGTGGCCGAGGCCACCGATGCCAATCACACCAACGCGGTCGCCGGGCTTCACGCCAGCCTCCTTGAACGGAGTGAACACAGTCGCACCAGCGCACATGAGCGGCGCCGCGACGTCCGACGGAATGTTCTCGGGGATCGTGAACGCGTACGCGCCCGGCACGCGCACGTAGTCGGCGAAGCCGCCGCGCGTCGTCGACCCGTCCGGGTAGTGGTCGTTGAACGACCACACCATGCGAGGGCAGTACGCGTCCGCGCCGCTCGCGCAGGCCTTGCACGGCGCGTTGGGGTCCTTGTTGAGGCACGCCCACGCCTGAGCGCCCACGCCTGAGCGCCCACGCCGACACGGTCGCCCACCTTGTGGTCCTTGACGCTCGGTCCGACCTGCGTGACCTCGCCGATGATCCCGTGGCCGGCAACGCACGGCACCTCGAAGGGGCCCCAGCCGCAGTCGATCGTGTGCACGTTCGAGCCGCAGATGCCGCAGTGCGAGATCTTGATCTCGACGTCCTCGGCGCCGAGCGGGCTCGCCTCGTACTGCCACGGCTTGAGCGGCTCGTCCTTGGCGAAGGCGGCGTACGAGTTGATGGTGCGCGACATGGGAGCTTGCTTGGGTGGCTTGAAGGGTGAGTGGCTTGCTTGCGGGGGAGCTGGCGAATTGAAGAGTGAGGAAGACGTTGGCAGGCCCGTCGCCGACGAGAGCGTTCGTGAGGCCGAGCAGTCGCGCTGAGAACACACAAGTTACAAGACTTGGTTCAACGGCCGGTTGGGATGCAAATCGTCGCGGAACTGTGCGCTGTTTACGGTGCACGCGCTTTGGCGTCCATGATCGTAATCGACACGGATCCTCGTAATCTGTTGGACAATATGGCACAACCATAAACACCCTCGTAAATCTATGCAGCCACCAACAGTTGGACGAAATTAGTTCGAGGACGTGATGGTGTTCGAACGAAGGTACTTCGAAATATCAGTACGGAACGTACCGGAATTGCAAGCGTGTTCGTATCTGGGCATCGCCACAGGATGTGGAGTGTGCACCGTATCAGCTGTGTCAGGCCATCAGACCGCCAAGACGCTCGGGATACACGTCAGTACTACATTTTGCCCGTGTTGATTGGTATGAAAGGAACTCGGGTGAGGATCGCGGTCCCCACTCACGGCTGTTGCTCGAGATGCTCGAGGTCCAGGAGGTGCCGCAGCGTTGGCCGGCTGCAATATACATTCGATAAAACATGTTAGCGACTCACATGAGCTATACGGATGACTCCCTTCATGGATTCCGCGAGTGAATTGCGCGACGCGCTTACCCGTGGGGACAATTCCAGGGCTGGTCGAGACCCGACAGGTTGCGCACGATCTGTCGAAATACCGGTGTGCTGTTAGCAGGGTCGGCAAAGAACGTGGGGTATCCAGTAAGCGTGCGCACCTTCTGCATTTCCTCCTTGTGCAGCGCCGTGCCGATCATGATGGACGAGCGGCACGCGCGCGACGCGAACATGGCCGTCACCTTCGGCAGGCGGATGGTTGACGCGTGGTGCGCGGGCGTGTCCATTAGCAGGGACGCCAGCTCGCGAATGTCTTTCGTTGTGAACAAAACACGATCAAGAAGAGTGTCAAACAGGTGAGTTGTAAACCCTCTTCCATATCGCGACTCACCTTCTGTCCCGAACTGCGTGTGTTTGGAGAATGGCAGCGACAGCAGCTTGAGTTTGCGCGTAGCAGGCGCGTGCGCGTCGACCTGGAACGTGAACCCGTTCTTCGCGAACACGTCCTGGTGGTCCATCACGACCATCTCCTCTCCAGCCGTCAGCTCGAGAGGCAGCGGGCGCACGAGTGGCTGCTGGTGCATCACCGTCGTACGCTGCAGCGTCTCGTAGTTGTACTTCTCGTCGCTTGCGTGTTGATCGATGATGAACAGGTCGCTGTCCAGCTTGCCGATGATGAACCCGAGGTTGAACTGGCCCAGGACCTGCATGCGTTGGAAATCCTCCTTCTTGAGCACGCGCTGCAACGCAGCAGCCATGGCATCGTCGCCGCTGGAACTGTCAGTCGCGTCTCGACTCGGTGGTGTGGCTGAGCAAACAGCCGGCACTTTGACGCGCTTGCTGGTCGTTTGCTGCCGATCCAGCTCGTCCTGTACCTGTTCCGAGAAGAACGCTTGCCTCTGACGCCGCATCTCGGCAAACGACCAGTTGTTTGTCTCCTGTCTTTCCGCAATTGTCGACCGAGGCCCAGAGGTGAGGACAACTACGTCTCCATTGCTGGCGCTGCTACGGTCGTCCGAGCTGGAGAGACGGCGCTTCTTGCTGGCGGAGGCGTTGGAGTCGACGCTTGATTCATGCTGACGATGCGTCTCAAGCTGACCGCTTTGGCCTTCGCTTGAGTACCGGCGATGCTGCTGATGCTGACGATGGAGATCTTGTGGGCTATCAGTCGACACCAACGTTGACACCGGACCTCGTGACGATGGAGCAGATGGCGATGCCGGCTGTGAAGGGCTACAGCACTCGTGCGTCACCGTGACAGTCGTGCTTGTTTTCGATGGCATCGAACGATCGTCGCTATTGGTGTCTTCCTCGCTTTCGTCCGCTTTGTTAGAAGCCGGTGCCAGAACGTCGACGATCACATAGGAGCTCTTTGCAGAGACTGCTTGCACTGTCGGCACGACGCTCTGCTCATCGCGTTGCTCTTCTTGATCTATAACATCCGCCGCAACGCTTGAACTCTTGTGCGTAGTTGTGAGAGAAATGCTCTCCGTTGAAACAGAAGTCGATTGAGCGTCATCGTTGCTCGCTGCAACATCCGGTATCTTGACGTCTTGAGACGGTGTTGGCTGCGTAAAGGACGACAGTAGTGGCTGAACCATGAACGTCCCTCGGCTCGGCTCGTACAAGCTGTTGAGCTTGATCTTGAACGCGTGTACAATGTGCGCCTCCTGAAATAAGGCAAACCAACAATCGCATCAGTCGCTCGAGCCACATGCTGATCCTTCTTGATCGTGCTTCAGTCCACACGCCACGAGGTTCAAGTTGAACCTACATATTTCAGAAAAGTCTCGCGCTTGTCGGGCGTGACGTTCACGTCGAAGTCACCGAGTGGGAGCAAGAAGTTCAGGACACAAGCAGGCTTCTGCTTCATCTCGTACTGGCGCCACACCTCGTTCGTCGCCTTCGCAATCTGCACACATGCAGGTACGTGGGTTGCGTTCAGGTATCACACCAAAGACATGAACTCGAATAGATTGTCTTGTCCGTACCTTGGGAAGGTCGAATGGGCGGCCATTGATGAAGAAGAACTGCCGGTCGTTGTCGCTGCGCCCGACGCCAGCGCCAACCTTGGACACGTACCCAATTACTTGACGCTCCCGCATCGATTCCTTCTCGGGTGTGCTCGTCGCTGGTGACTGTTCTTCTTTTTGCTCTTCCATCTCCTCGTCATCGCTGCCTTCGTCGCTACTGTTGTCCCCGCGTTTGCGACGCTTTGCATCGAGGTCGTCCGACGGCCAAACGTCGTCGAGCACAAACTCCACGGGCACTAGTGTGCGGAAGAACTTGGTGCCAAAGACGCTCGCGATATTGTCACCCGTGCGCTGGTGCGCTTGCGTGGCCAGCACGATCTGCCTGCCGCCCGATTTCCCGCTCGAGTTGACGACAGAGAGCCGCATGTTGGTGCAGCTCAGCGCGTAGCCCTGGAGCACCCTGAGCAGCTTGGCGTAGTGCTTCTTGATGTTCCGATGAAAGTCCTTGTGGCGAACGGCCAGCGGCTAGGCGAGTCGAGCGTGAAGCACGCATGGCAAGGGGTGAGCACCTCCAGTCAACTCGGGATAAAAAACGACACGCCGTTTACCTTGAACAGTTCTTCGACCATGACCGTCGTGCCCACTGGCCGCGCCTTCTTGGACTGTCGCGCGGCACGGAAGAGCATACGGTCAGTGCTGAATAGGCCCGATCGAAGTATGCAGACAGTGTCCAACCTGCTTGACGAGGGATCCACTCGCGTCGTAGACGAGCAGCGCGCCGATCTCCTCGCCCGCAGTTCGCGTGCACACGGAGAAGCTGCCGGCCAGCTCACAGATGGAGCTCAGCGCCTCGCCACTGCCGGTACAACCGCATACACCAGTCCATTAAGACACTACAGTGGGTGCCGTGTTCACATGATCCGATACGCCCACGCACCGGAAGCCGAAGGACGCGAGGCGCTCAATGTCCTCGAAGCGCTCGATCTTGGACGTGTAGTGCTTGCGCGCGAGCGCCGCGTAGTTGTCGGGCGCGACGCCGGCGCCGTTGTCGCTCACCTCGAGCGCGTCGCGGCCGAACTCCTTGAGCTTGACCTCGATCTGCGTCGCGCCGGCGTCCAGCGCGTTCTCCACCAGCTCCTTCACGGCCGTCGCCAGGTCCACCACCGACTGCCCACTGCAGATGCGCTGCGCGTCGCGCCGCCCCAGCACGTGCAATGTCGGCCGCTTCCCGACGCCGCCGTCGTCTCCGCTCCCATCGCCCATAACTTACTCGAAACTCTGGTTGCCGCGCAATGTTGCGGTCTTTTTGGCGCGGAAACCCAGGAAGGGAAACCCAATAGAAATAGAAATAAAGAGGAGTGGTGGTCATTCGAGGAGTGTACTGACTGTGATCATGAGTATGGGATAAGACCGTGGTGTTAGAAATGAGTTTCTAATGCAAGTTGCTTCAACATGGCGTTGCACTTCTCTTTTCGCACACAAACTGCCGCACGCACGAGTCTTCATGGCCGCGTCCTTCAGACGAAGTTGGTGCTGTACTCGTCGCGCGGGTGCTTGAGCTCCAGTTCCCCCGCCGACCCCGTCGACAGCGCGCCCGCGGCCTTCAACTGCTGCTGCTGTTGCTGCTGAATGATCTTCCGGCGCAGTTCCGTGTCGCTCTTACGTGCCGCGCGCACCGAGTAGAACACGGTAGCGAACGTGGTGAGCAGCGTCGCGCCCGACACAGCCAGCGACGCGTACATCGGCGGTCCGTACGACGAGCTCGAGCTGGTCCCCGTGCTGTCCGACGTCGACCCAGCCACGGTGCAGCGCGGGCCCTTCCACGAGCTGGCCTTGCACTTGCAGCGGCTTTCGAAGCACGAACCGGTCACGACCGCGACGCCCGAACCGGTGGAGATGGTGCAGTCGTCGTCCGACGTGCAGAAGGCCTTGCCCGACACCTCCTCCCACGGGTTGTCGGCGTCGATGTACGCGTCGATGTGGTCCTCAATCCACTGCGCCGTCGGATGCGAGGACGGGTCGCAGCCGACCGACATGTTCGACCCCGCCGAGGTGTCCTGGTACAGCCGGATGTAGTCGATCTTGAGGTGCATGGGGAATTCGTCGCAGATCGCATTGGTCGTAGCGTCCGTGCCATCACCTCGGCACGGACCGCCAGCGTTCGGCGGCGTGGCGCCCCACGTGCTCGACAGCGCCAGGTTGAAGATGAGGTACATGGGCTCCTCGATCATGGTCTTCCGCGGGTTCATCTGCGCGGCGTCCTGAGGCGGGTTGGTGATGGCCTCGGCTGGGATTTCGAAGATGGGCGACCCCGCTAGCATCCAACGCACGTATCCGTCGTCGCCGGTGACCCACTCGAGCTGATACACGACCCAGCCCGTGTACGCGCCGACGTGGATGGGCCAGTTGGACGAGATGGCGTCCATTTGATACGCGAACTTGGACGACTCGTCTGTCGAGCCGTCCTCGTCGCACCGCGAGTCGCTGTTGCCAGGGCTGCACAAGAACGCGCCCGTGTACGCGTTCATCCTCGGGTAGCACGTGCCGTTGGTGTTGACTCCCCAGTGCTGTGTCGGTGATCCGTCCATGAATCCCAGGTCCGAGTGCACGTCGAACGACGCGGGACACAGCGCCAACGTGCACGCGTTCTCAGTGATTCCTTCCTCAAGCGAGTCCGTGATCGTATCGTACGACTGCACGAGTGATGAGTCGCTGTCACAGAAGTTGTTCGCCGCGTATCGAAGTCCCTGGTACCAGGACTTGTGACCCCGCAGCGACTTGTAGTACGCCGTGGGCACGTCGGCGTTATTGGCACCCTCGGTGGTGCACGTGTACGTGTACATACATCCGTACGACGAGTTGTCGGAGATCGTACGGAAGTCGTCGGGCATGCCGGGGCCGATCTGGATCGACGACGAGATGTCCGTGCCCCCGCCTTCAAGGATGTCGATCTCCGGCGCGCCGCGGCCCTGGTTGGGGTTCAGACCATGTCCAGGGCTGTCGTCGCACGCGCTGATGCGCTGGTTCTGCGGGTCGAACACCGTCTCGTTGCACTCGTTGTACGTGAACGGCCAAATGCGCGCTGTCGATGCACTGAAGATGGCGCGACCGAGGTTCCCCATCATCCAGATGCCTGGCCAGACCGGGTAATACTTGATTGTCGTCGCAGGATAGCTGTCCGAGCCGTTCGCGATGTCTGGGTTGCCTGACGCGTTCGAGACCGCGCCAGGGAGCTGGACTCGCACCTCCACCATGCCTCCTCGGTAGCAGAACTTGTTCCAGGACTGCACCATGCCGCCGCGGTAGTAGAACGTCAGGTCCTGGTGCCCTGGCGGGTCCGTGTAGCTGTTCCAGACCGTCAAGTTGATCTCGTCCTCCATCGCCTTGATCTGGAAGTAGCACGTATCGTCGTCGTCGCACGTGGTGGTCGTCATGCTATGCGAGTAGACTTCGAGGGCGGCGTTGACTCCGTCCGGCTTGTCGATGGACGTCCACATGTGGTCGTCTCCGGGCTCGAAGCTGCGGTTCGGCGTGTTGAACTCGTCGCTCATGGTGAGCTGCCACACATCTCCACGTGACGACGTGTACGTCTGGTAGTCATCGGGTGTCGCCGGATCCACCCACGGCAGAATGCCGGACTTGGTTGAGTGCGTCGACCCCGCCAGCGTTGGAGCGATGAAGGATGTTGTCGCGACAATCGCGATGAGCAACGAGGAAAGCGTCGGTGCTCTCCTTAACATCTTGGAGCACAGGGCGGGGGGAGTTATCGTCGACGGATGCACACAGCGACGAATCAACGCGACGGTGTCGAACGGCGAAGAAATGCGAACTGGGTGCCAGTGGAGCCGATGACAGCGACCATCGGAGGTGATTACAGCACAGCAAGGGTGCACGATTGCGGCCACAATAATCACCCACCGTGGCATTTATGTCCGCGCGGGCTCGTCACTGTCCGCAGGTAAGCTGTTTACCTGCAGGGGCGGCTGTTTACCTGTTCGTGCAGCTCTTATTAACTTTTTAATCTCGCCCTCGCAACGCACGAAGATCGTTCAGGAATGCCCAGCCCAGTCGCCACCGTGTTGTCTCAAAACCTCGTCGTTGTGTCGAAAGATCAAGACCGCGAGCACCTAAGCTGCTGTTACCAGCACAGTACTGCGTCCACAGCCTGTTACAATCGGAGCTCGAGTGGCTCAAGCGAGTGCAGGTCGCGGTCCTCGTCCTCGAAGTCGAGGCGCTTCTGGGCCTTGAGCAGGCGCTTCATATCGGCCTGGTTGCCCTCGTCCACCTTGAGCCCCTTGGCGATCACGCGCGGCTCGACGCCCGCCTCGTCCAGGTTCAGCACCGTGAAGTACCTGTCGCCGCGCGAACAACAAGGGGTGAGTTAAGAGTTGATCAACCATCCGGATGCAGTGTGCTTCGTGAAGCGTTGACGCACCCGCTGTGCGACTTGCGCGTGCCCGTGTTCTCGAGCGGGTCGACGAACACCTCGACCTCGACCTCCAGCCGGAAGCGGCTGCACCAGCAACGAGACAAGCGTGAGACCCCATGCCCTACTACCATACTCTTGACTATTGTAGCATTTGAGTCGCCCTACCGGACGTTGACGACGCGCGCGCGCATGGTGACAATGTCGGACGCGCGGATCGGCAGCTTGAACTGCACGCGGTTCATGGAGATGGTGGCCATGTTGTCGCTTTTGGAGAAGTTGCGCGCGCAGTACAGCGCCGCCTTGTCCATCCACGTGAGCAGGTCGCCGCCGAAGACCGTCTCGTTGATGTTGAGGTTGCGCGGCAGGAACCAGTTGCGCAGCTCGATGGCCGTGTCGCTCACGGCCACGCACTCGCTCTTGGGCTCCTTGGGCACCATCAGCTCGCTGCTCGAGATGAACGCGCACTCGTCGACCGCCGCCTGCTCCTTCCGCCAGCGCTTGAACAGCTCGAGGCGGCGGTGGGCCATGTCGCGCACCTTGAGGCAGTGCTCGGCCCTGTCGGGGTCGAACAGCTCCGGGAGGCCGCGGCGCGGGCGCCCGAAGCGGTTGATGGCCACCATGGTCACGATCGCCATGTGCGTGTGCTGGAACGCGCCCGTGGACAGGTCGTGCCGGAAGCCGCTCACGTGGATGGCCATGGCCGACCGGCTGAGGCTGATCACCTCGCCCTCCAGCCGGATCAGATCCCCGTGGAACACGGGCTTCACCAGGTCCACGCGGTCGAACGAGATGGTCGCCGTCGGCCCGCGCGACACCCTGTCATATCGCAGTGTGGTTAGCACCGAGCTAGTACTGAAGAGCCTCAATCAGCGGCTGCAATAGCGAGCATACCGCGCGCTGATGGCGCCCGCGAGCACGTCCATGAGCTCCAGGATCGGCCCCGTGCGCAGCCACGTGCCGCGCTGGCTGTCGTCGCCCTGTGCATCGCCACAAACGGTCAGCACTCGGCGCCCCTCTCGTCCGCACTCGCAGCAATCGACAGCGTAAAAGCTATACCAGGATCTCGGTGAAGGCCAGGCGCGTGTCCTTGGCGCGCACCTGCGCCGGCATGGAGCGCGCGCGCCACAGGTCGCGCGCCGTTCCCACCAGCGCCTTCATCGCCATGGTGCAGGTAGTAGCGTTGTCGGTCGGCGGCGGAGGAATTAGGAATGGCAAGTGCCGCCGCGCCTCGGCGCTTCTTCAATGTCGGTGGCCAGTCGTGTCGCCGACTAAAAGCTGCTGGGCAGCGCAGCAGTCGACTTTATGCACCTACAAAGTCACTATATGTCCCAAATTAATCAATTTATTGAAGATTTAATGGAGAAAGACGACTTTGGAGCGTCATGTCACAGGATGGTGACGTCGAATGCAAATCACAGTGAACGTGAACGAGGAGATGCCTGTATGTCCAATCGGCGTGAGTGACGGCGTGCAGCGCGCGTGAAGCCACACACCACGTATCGGATACGGTCCAACAGGGATTGATCCACGATTGCGTAAAGCGGATGATGTATGGATTGCTGCGTCGCGCGCTAAGTCAACGCGTTCTCACGTCCGTTCCCGTCCGTCCGCGTTTAACGGCAACGTGGACGTGCGAGATGGGCGGCATTGCATTCTCCGTGATGATCCCCGCCGCGTCTTCATTGCGTGTCGCCCCTCCAGACACTTCGCACTGGATGTCAGAGGTTGATGCTGCGCCCTGGGAGACCAGCGCTGCCTCGACGCTGGAGAGATCCGCGCCTCGAGCATGGCGCGCAGGCTGGGCTGGTCATCGTGGCAGGTATTGGCAACAGGTTTGTACAGTATAGGCCGCCGAAGTCAACGTAGTCAGCTCCGTCTACTGCCTCATCCAGAGAAGCAGCTCGCCGCCGTCGGTGGCGTTTGATTGCTTGGGCATGCAGGGTCAGCGTCTCGCGAGAGACACGGGCGAGTACGCCAGCCTCCGCTTGCGCTCGCGTCCAGCGAGCACTGACCGCGTTCTTGGCGCTCGCCCACTCCTCCGTCCTGTCGGCGTACTCCTTGTCGCCCGGGTCAATGAGCTTGGGCTCGCCCGATACCGCAGAGCGACTGTTCTGGTCCACCACGACCAGCGTCATGACGCAGCGTGCTGGGACGAGCGATCGCGGAGGTCGCGCAGATACCCAGTGATCTGACAGCATAAATTATAACTTTTATGTTGGCTGGAGTTAGTGCGTGTGACCGTCCTGTATGCAAACGAGTGCGTGAAGACACTGATGACAACCTGGACGGTGACGAAGGAGCGACCGATGAACAGGAGCTACCCCTCTAGCCGCATCAGTCTTTCGAAAGAATCACACGAGTGCGAATGCGTCAACACTTGATGTTGGCGCTTCAATCGCGTCTGCAATACTAGTTCACCAATTGTATTTATTTGAACAGGTTCAAAGACACATTTATAAGTATGTGAAATGTCATTTGATAATAATCATATATAACGAGGCATTAAATATCGAGATACGATCACGTGGGGCCGAATCGCGGTTGACGTGACCAGGGAAAATCTGTCACAGGAGGGATGCACTCGGGGCGTAAGCCGCCTACAGCAGCGTCATCGGCTTATCGGTACAGTTCCACAAGCGCGGGCAGTACTGCATGTTCTCCACGACGCTGCCCTACCTTCGTGCGTGGCCTCAGTCGGCACGAATTGGCCTGGTCGCCAGCTCGTACGTCACTCCAAGTGGCGAACGATTGGCGACATTGTAGGGGCGCACGCTGCCCACAAGTTCGCGGTTTGCGTGTGAACCGATCGCCGCCGAGCCGCACCAAGAGGACGCAACAGTTCACTACTATCAAACGACGTCGCAGCCCTAGCATCTTGCCTTTTCCTGTCGAAAACGCTGGGCCAATCGGCCGCGTTCAGGAAGTGGGCGCTGATGAACTTGTTCAGCCGGCGGTGAAGCGCGTAGCCATGCAAAGTAGCTTCGGTCAGCTCGCCGAGCGTCTCATCGACGCGCTGCAGCTTCTTGGTGCGGTTGTGCGCAGCCTCGACCAGTGAACGGAGGTCGTCGTGGCGACTGAAGTCCTTCTTGTTGGCAACCAGAGCGTACACTTCCTCGAGTCGGCCCCACAACGCGCGATAGATTTGGTGCATGGCCCCATGGTCGTGCTCAAGCGCGCCCTCCGTGCCGTCAGCCAATTGTTTCTTCGCGGTTGATATGATTTCCAAGAGGGATGGTCCAGCCGGCACAGGTCCGCGCTCGACTATCTCGTCGCCGGAGCTCGATAACGAGCCCTTCAGTCTTCCGTCTGCTGTCTCCAGGTTCATCGCCAGCCTTGCGAGCTCATCGACGACCGTCGAGATCTTCACCCGCGTCACAGGTTCGTGCCTGCACATCTTTATCACCAGCGCCCATTGCTCGCCGGTGCACGTGTTCGGCCAGGCAGGCAGCTCGCCCCTGGACAGATTCACTTTGACGGCCAGATTGACGAGATTGCCCCAGGAAGAGGAGGCGACGTCGGTCGATCCGTCGTCTGCCCAAGTGAGTCCACCACTCGCATCGCCTCAATCACGCACATCCCCAGCGAATAGACGTCCGACGCAAAGGTCGGCCGCGCACCCTTCTCGACGAGACACTCGGGTGCCACCCAGTGCCACGCGCCAGTGATCTGTACTGCCATCTCATGCGAGGAACTGACAGTCGAGCTCAGGCCGAAGTCCGTCACTTTGGCTTTCTTGTCGCTGCCGATCACGATGTTGTTGCCCTTCAGGTCGCCATGCACGATGTTCCGCTCGTGGAGATACTGAACGCCCAGCGCGGCCTCGTGCAGCAGTCGCCATAGCTGGTCAGGATGCTCACGCACGAACTCCACCAACGTACCGTTTGCCGCGTACTCGCACACGAAGAAGGGCGTTCCGACGTGGCACGCGCCAAACAGGCGCACGACGTGAGGGTGACTCAGCCCGAACCAAATGTCGGCCTCGCGCTTGAACATCTCCATTGCCTCTGCTCGCCTAGCTTTCGCTGCAGGGTCCGCCACGAAAGGCGTTTCCACAGTGGGTTTTGAGGTCGACATCCATGACTCGAAGGGAGACCGAGAGCGACGCGACTCCGATTCACCAGCCAGTATAACCTGCTTGACCACTACGTCCGAGTCCAACCACTTGGCTCGATGCACGCTGCCGAAGCCACCTTTGCTCAGACAAGATGACCACTGGTCGAACTGTAACTCGTACCACGGGACGAACCACTCGGGCGTCGTTGTCGCCAACGCGTCCGACCCCGCGTGGCGCGCAAAGTTCTCGTACGCCTTCCGCATCACAGTGGAGAGTGTCTCCATCTCATCTCTCAGAAAGGCGAGGAAGGCGGATCGCTCCTCTACTGACTCCAGCTCGTTCAGGAGCAGCCACGTCTTGGACACCTCTGACACGAAGAACTCGATCTGGCGGCTGCGCTGTTCCGCCCACCGCTCTTCTCGCTTGTGCGCAGCGCGCGTCGAGTCGTCCAGCATTCTCCACAGTAGCTCAATGCGTCGGTGGAACGCACGGATACTATGATTGGTAGTGCGCGTCGCCGACAACTGCATAACCCGCGCCTGCTCGGCCGATACCTGCGTCTTGAGAGCGGTGTGAAAGTCGACCAAAAGGGCGTCAAACCGCTTCGGGGCCGACTCGCGATAGCTACCGGTCTGTAGCCGGTGGAACAGCGCTCCGAGCTCTTCGAACTGTTGGTGTAGATGGAAGAGATTGTCATGTTGTTCGTTGAACAAGGCGTGAATGGCGATCCACCGCTTTGCCGTCTCTCCGTTGTTGTAGTCGTCGACGGAGTACGTGGTCTTCGGTCCCGAATAACGAGCGCCTCCATGCAGAGCGTCTTCGTTGGCGACCAAGCACTCGAGTTCGTAGACGACCGATGTGACGCTCATTCGTTTCCCGGGTTCTTGACAGCACATGCGCCATACCAGAGCTCGTGCGTCGCCGAGGATACCGGGAGGTTCCCGAGACGTGTCGGCGCTATCCTCTGGTGTCCACTTCTCTTTGAAGTCTCGTGTGCTAAAATCACCAAAATCGCCCCATGGTGCGCCGCCCGTCAGCGCTTCCACGATGCACATCCCCAGCGAGTAAACATCGGATGCGAACGATGTCTCGCGATCTCTCAAACGCTCCGGCGACTGCCAACGCATCGACCCGACAAAATTGGGCGACGCTATGATGGTCCCAACCGATCGGGTCGACCCGCTCAGCCCGAAATTAGCCAGCTTCACCAGTCCGTCGCTGCCAACCAAGATGTTGCGGCAGCGAAGATCTCCGTGGACGATCTTGCGCTCGTGCAAGAACTCGAGACCCAGCGCCGCCTGGTGCAAGAGCCTCCACGGCGTCCGCTGCTCTGGCCCACACGCCTTGAGGTAGTCATTCAATGACCCGTCGCCCGCGTACTCGCAGACAAAGAACTGCAGGCCGCCGTCGTCGCAGGCGCCATAGAGTTTGACGACGTTGGGGTGACGTAGCTGCTGCCACAGTCGCACTTCGTCTGCGAAGGTGGCAGCCGAGGCATCGGGCACAAAGAGCTTGATGACGACGTCCGCATCGAGCCACTTGGCGCGGTAGTCGCCCCCGACGTTTCCCTCGTCCACGAACTGCAGCGGCTCCATCTCTATCGGAAGGATAAGCCAGCTGAATGATCCAGCCCACGGCGCATGAGCTGCAGGAGTGTGCTGCGAGGTCTTCACGAGTGGCATTAGGACGCGCATGACTTCTTGGTGACCGCGTCTTGCCGCGACGCGGATGGCGGTGTCTCCGTTTTGGTTCGCCGCATTGGCTCGTGCGCCATGTCGGAGGAGGAACTGCACAACCCGCGCTTGATTCTCCGCTGCAGTTTGAATCAGTGCTGTGCTGCTCCAATGGCCCTCAGCGTTCACGTCGGCGCCGAGTGCCGTGAACAGATGAACGGCGTCCAGGTGGCCTCCCCGTGCGGCGTCGATCAGCGCCGTGTCTCCTTTCTCGTTCCTGGCGTTCACGTCTGCGCCGCGTTTGCTGAGGAGACCGATGATGCCCGCGTGGCCTCTCTCGGCAGCTCGAATCAGCGCAGTGTCTCCCTTCCTGCTCTTGGCGTTCACGTCAGCACTGCGCCTCGTGAGGAGACGGACGACGCCAATGTGACCTCCCGCGGCAGCATCGAATAACGCGGTGTCTCCCTCCTTGTTCTTGGCGTTCAGGTCGGCGCCGCGTTCTACAAGGTGGCGAACGACGTCGACGTGGCCTCTCCTGGCAGCTTCGATCAGCGTCGTGTAGCCCCGCTCGTCCGTCGCGTTCACGTCGGCGCCGAGCTCAGTGAGCTGGCGAACGACGTCGATGCGGCCCCCCTCAGCCGCCCAGATCAACGCCGTGGTCCCCCACGGATCCTTCGCGTTCACGTCGGCGCCGCGCTCCACCAGGTCTCGCACGCGCTCGGCCTCGCCTCTCCAGGCTGCGTGGACCAGCTCCCGACCCAGCGCCTCTCAGCGCCCCTCCATATCGCGCTGCCCCTCTCTACTCTCCTCTTGTCGTCGCTGCTGCGCACACTCGAGGGAAGGCAGGCGATACTAGTACTGAACCCAGTGGGCTGGCCGTCTCCTTCTCCTCCTTCCATACACCTTCCAGGTCAAATCAGCACGCATTGGGTCCAAGAACCCACCCACCCACAGTCCCAGGCACTGGCACTGGACTCGGCCGTGGGTCCAGGCCATTGCCTTGCTGGGCACCGTAAAAAGGAAGCGGATGCGGCGTGATCTAGCACCCACACGAACAACTGGATACTGTACCGTACCTTGGTGGTGAGTCGCGGACTGATTCCTTTGCCATGTACTTTCTACCATCACTCTGTTCCGACAGGGAAACCTATGTGGATCGCTCCACAGGCTGCCCCACATCGCCATCTGGATTTAATCACGTTGAAGCCGCGCTCAACTGGAGCTCCATATGCCAGCGAGTCTATATTGCATACACAGCACCGGAAGTACGTTCCGACCGCTCCGTGCGAATCCCTCTACGGTCCTCTCGTACTCAGCAAGAAGAGCCCGTCGACACCTGCTTAGAGCTTGCTGCTCGGACGGGCGACGCCGTGGCCAGCGGACACGCCCAAAGGTTTGAGCGCGAACAACGCGGCCTCGTCGCTGGCGAAGTCCGCTCGGCGCTGCGCCTTGAGCATGGCGCGCAGGCCGAGCTGGTCGTCCACATCGGCCGAAAGTTTCTGCTGGATCGGTGCTTCCTTGTTGTCGGCGTCCAGGTTGGCAATCGTGAAGTAGCTGGTCGGAGAAGAGATACGTTAGCAAAGGCCGCCGTCGGTTCGGCGAGTCATGGCAGACAATGCGTACCCCGTGTGGCACTTCTTCACCTCGGTGGACCGCACGCTCTTGAGAAACACATCCACCGCGACCTCCATCCGCGCCCCGCTGCACACATGCATCGAGGTGTCAATGCTGTTGCCGGACAAACTGCAGCTGAGAGATCGACGGCAAGAGACGCACCTGACGCGGGTGACACTGGCGGATAGTGTCAGAAAGTCCTCCATGGTCACGGGCATGAGGAACGAGACGCGGTTGGCGCCCACCGTCACGACGTTCTCGTTCTGCGTGAAGCTCTGGGCGCAGAACACCGCCGTGTTGTCCTGATTGTGTCGTACGAGGGTCAAGCGCGTCAGTATCTGCTGTCAACATCCCCAACTGAAGCTTTTCAATGTACCATCCAGAGCAGCAGCTCGCCGCCGTAGACGGTGCCGTTGGCGTTCAGTTGGTTGGGCATGAACCCCGTGGCGAACTCGACGCGCGACTCTCCAACGGTAACAGCGTCTCCACCGTCGCTGCCGGGCAGCTCCAGCATATCCCGCGACACGTGAGCCAGCGCGTCAACCTCGAGCTGCGCTTGCCCCCACCGAGCACTGAGCGCCTTCCTGTCGCCAGCCCATCTCTCCACCCGCTCTGCGAACGTGTTGTCACCTGGGTCGACGGGTTTGGGCACGCCAGATGTGGCGGGGCGACCATTCTCGTCCACCGCGACCAGCGTCATGACGGCACTCAGCGCTCGCTCGAACGCGCGATCGCGGATGCCGCGTCGGTGCCCAGTGATCTGAACGGTGACGGACGACCGACCGGTGTACAACAGCTGCCCTTCGAACCGCACCAGGTCGCTGTGGAGAATCCTCGCAGCGACGTCCAAGCGCTCGACCGACGCCATGACCATGGGCTTGGCGATGATGCTGGACAGGAGGACACGGCATTCGTCCGCTGTCAGATTAGGATGACACAGCGGCACGGCAAGGAAAGAGTTGGCTCGAACTTTTCGGCGACGGAGGCAGCAAAGCCGTCCAGCGTCTTGAGCAGCAGTCCGGCGCTGATCGGGCGCCCTCGCAGTGCCTGCTCGCCCTGGATTGACAGCGAGCAACATGCATTAGATCGAGACGATGGACTGTTCATTGAAACAAGCGTCGGCGTACCACAACTTCGGCGAAGACCAGGCGCGTGTCGTGTACGTTGATTGTGGTGGCAGGCGCCGCACCAGCGGTGACGATGGAGCGAGCCATAGATCGAGGAGGACGCAGCAGCGGGAGGCGCGAGCAGTGGCAGGCGCGAAGGAGCGCGGCGCGCATGCGAAGGGTTTTACGGACTTCAAACGAAAACTGAGCTGGTTGAGGTGTTGACTCGACAAACGTGGGGCCAGCACGAGCTCCTCAAATGTATCATAAACGATATAATATCGAAAGATAAAGGCAATTGATTGAGTTACCAGCTACAAAAATATACAATATTAATGTACTGACTAATTAATAAAGAGTATAAAAGGTGAATGGAAATTAGCTACCGCGTTTTCTGACGTGGCGAGTATACCCAGTTCGGTTGATGTGTAACAACAGCGCATCTATGGAAGGGGGACGCGGATGGCGGACGCGTCGACGGTGTCGCCGCCGTTGAGCGTCGAGAGCGAGAGCGGCTCGAGCGAGAGCAGCTTGCGCTCCTCGTCGTCGAAGAGCCAGCGGTGCTGCGCCTTGAGCAGCGTGCGCATGCTCTCCTGGTCGTTCTCGTCGCGCAGCAGGCCCTTGATGATGGGCTTCTTGCGGTACGACCGATCCAGGTTGATGACCGTGAAGTAGCCCGTGTGCGACTTGCGGCGGCTCTTGGACCCGATGCGCTCCACGAACACCTCGACCTCGACCTCCAAGTGGTGGCGGCTGCGGCCAAATCACACCACGAGTGTCAGTACATTCGACCCATCACTCGGTCAATAGGATGCGGTGGCGTACCGGGCGCTGCAGACGCGCGCGTGCATGGTGACAATGTCGTCCATGGTGATCGGCAGCTTGAAGAAGATGCGGTTCATCGACACCGTGACCATGTTGGCGTTCTTGGTGAAGTTGCGCGCGCAGTACAGCGCCACCTTGTCCATCCACGTGAGCACTTCGCCGCCGAAGATGGTGTTGTTGCGGTTCAGGTGCTTGGGCAGGAACGAGTTCTGCACTTCGATGAGCGTCTCCGGGATGGGCACGAGTGTCGTGTGCCGGTGCTTGAACTCGCGCAGCATGTCGAGCGTCACGCGCGGCAGCTTGTCGACCGACTCTTGCACCGAGCGCCAGCGCGCGGACAGCTCCTTGCGCTGCGCGGCCGTGGCCTCGAGCTTGGCCACGTATTCCGGGTCGACCGGGTCCACGAGCTTGGGCAGCCCCGGGAACGGGCGCATGTTCTCGTCCAGCGCCACGCACGACATGATGGCGCTCAGCGTGTGGATGTACTGACCCGTCTCCATGTCGTGGCGGTACCCCGTGATCTGAGCAAGGGCCACGGAGCGAGTCAGTGATGTTGACAATGGAGCAGCACGCTCGGTTAGGTCGCGAGTACCTGGACGGCGAGCGACGAGCGGCCGGTGAATATGACCTCGCCTTCGAGGCGGATGAGGTCTCCGTGCGCGATCTGGCTCTTGATGTCCACGCGGTCGACCGAGATCGTCGCGATCGCCTTGCACGCCAAGCTGTCGCACCCACGAGAACAGGGTCAGTACGAGCACTCAAGGCTGTGAATCCGATAGCGAGACGTACTTCTCCGCGACGGCGGCGCCGAAGATGTCGATGCGCTCGAGGATGGGACCCGCGCTGATGAGCTTGCCGGTGAGACTCTCCTCGCCCTGGCCGGTCGGTCAGGCAACACGCACGTCAGTCAGTCGGAGGAATCGGAGGCGCTGGTTGCCACGTGGATACCAAGATGCACGTACGACAATGTCAGCATAGGCGAGGCGCGTGTCGCGCACGTTGACGCACTGGCGGTCGCCCATGATCAGTCTGGGCACGGCGCTGAAAGTTCGCGAGTGGCGGGTGCCCCAGCAGCGGCGGGCGGCGCGTCCGAGCATTGCTGCACCCCAGCTTCAACCTGGCCTTCTGCTTCTTCTTCTTCTGCTTCGACGCGGGCGCCTGAAACGCAAGCGCAAGGGGGAAGGGCGCAACTGTACTGTACAGTACGATCCAATTGCAAACTGACCGATGAGCTCGGGAAGGAGGCCGCGCGCAATGCGCGTGGTGGCGGACGCATCCTTCAGACGTGCGGCTCCCA
The DNA here is from genome assembly GCA_023338115.1 of Phytopythium boreale. Lineage (NCBI taxonomy): Eukaryota > Oomycota > Peronosporomycetes > Pythiales > Pythiaceae > Phytopythium > Phytopythium boreale. The sequence goes on from JAADYG010000038.1 coordinate 34,686, forward strand.
TCTCTCCAATCGTTGGTTTAACGATCGAGATGGAGAAGTACCGTGATCCACAAAAACGCGCAGCAGCCAATCACGTGCCGGCTAGGAACGCGACACGTCTACGGATGCGTCCCGTGATTGCGACTCAAGTTCACGACAGCATCCGCGCGCAAGACCGTCGGGAAGACACGCAAGGGATCCCAGGGCAATTGACGGGCTGTACTGTACTTACTGTACCCAAGCAGCGTCTTGCTTCGGATGAGACGCTGCTGGCGACGAGCCTTGACGCGCAACTCGGAACTACCGAACACCTCAAAAGTGATCAACCACAGTGACGCACCAGGTAGTACCGTGACGCCCATATTAGATTGCGACCGCGTCATGATGTTCCGCACAGTGCGATGGCACTGATGCGGGACACAACGTCGCGACCGTGGAATCTGCGCGCGGACCACTCTGTCCAGCACAGTAGGTGCACTTGTGCGTGCCTCTCGCACGCCGGGCTGATGGCACGAGCACCACGCTCAGTCCGAGTTGACGCGAAGTGAAGGTGCTCAAAAGTGTACATACGTCGCTTTATGGTTACTGTACAGTGTACACTGTAAAACCGCATCGAAAGGTATGACCTCCGTTGTTTCCCGTTGCTCTGAAACGAACAGTACCGGTGTACAGTGCCATAGCCCGCACAATCGAACGCACGCGAACGCTAACGTTGACGGCCGCTTGTGTGCACTTGAAGTTGGGGGCCGGAGTTATAAAACCTTCGCCCACGGTACGCGCCCTCGTCCTCGTCTTGCCCGCCGATTGGCTCATCTTTTTTGATGATAGCGCATACCCTAGCCCTCCATTCGTTCTTTCCCCTCTCCAAACCGATCCGCATACACTCTTTCCCTCTCTCCAACCTGCTTGTTCCTCGCTCTCTCGCCCCCATTTTCGGACACAAGGGGGCCAGAAAAGTGCCACCACCCGCATTCGGACGTGCTGCTGGATCGGAGGCCGCCGCCACGCCGCTTGCTGCCCGCCCCAAGCGAAACAAAGACACACAGCGGGAGCGGCAGAAGGAGAGGCAGGAGGACGCGCCGGGCCCGTCGTTTTGCGCCCCAGAGTCGCCTCAGAATCGCAGTCGCAAGGTCGGCGACAGTGGGTTGGGTCGGTCAAGTGTCGACGCGCGTCATGGGTACGTGTTGCGTCTTGCCTTATGATTCACGCGCGCGAAATAAGACGCTTGCCCTTCTTATTTCGCGTCGTGATCGCGGTGGCGACTCTTATCTGACGCGGATGTGTGATTGTGCGACGCCGGCGGCTCATGCGCGGCTGATTACGACCATCGGACTGTGCAGCAGACTATCACGTGTAAGCCGTTGGGCTGGCGGTATGCGAGCGGGTGGATTCATGCGGGAGCTGACGCGCGTGCTTGTGTTGTGCGTGGGCGTTCGGGGACCGACAGGAAGCGCGAGCGCGAGGCGGAGGACGAGTCGCTGGTGCGGTCGATGCACGAGAAGCCCAGCGACGCACGGAAGATCAAGGCCGGCGATGAGGAGAAGGGCAAGCGCTGGACGCCCGAGCAGGTGGGTGGGCGATCGTAGGGACGCTGTGGCTGCTGAAGACTTACGTGCGATGTGTTATTGAGTGCAGGATGACGCGCTGCGGAAGGCAGTGAACGAGTTTGGCCAGCGCAACTGGAAGGCGATCGCGTCGCGGGTTGATGGCCGCAACCACGCGCAGTGCCTGCAGCGGTGGAACAAGGTGCTCAAGCCCGGACTCGTGAAGGGCCACTGGTCGTTCGAGGAGGACAACACGCTCGAGCAAATGGTGCTCCAGGGCTGCCACTCGTGGGCGGAAGTCGCGGCCAACATCCCCGGAAGAACGTGAGTGGATGCGTCATTGATGGATACTTTCATTGAACAGAACGACTCAACTCACCGCTCAACTTGAATTCTTTGCAGGGCCAAGCAGTGCCGCGAGCGCTGGCGCAACCACCTTGACCCGAGTATCAACAAAGGGTACGTCGCGCGTTGAGCATGAATGTTCAAGCGTGTGTGCCGCTAACCCATGTATTTCTACCACGGCAGACCGTTCACGCCAGAAGAAGACCGCATCATTCAGGAGGCCACCGGAACGTTGGGCAACCGATGGACACAGATCGCGGAGCTGCTCCCTGGACGCACGGAAGACGCCATTAAGCTGCGCTGGAAGACGCTCAACCCGAACCAGAAGATCCACGCCAAGCCCGGGCGCCCCAAGCTCATGCCCGGAATTGGCGTCAGCAAGCCGCGGTCCACAGCGCCACCGACTCCGGACGATGTCGCTGCGACTTTGATGGCGCAGCCAGTGCAACTGCCCGACATTCCTGTCGACGGTAGCTCGTACGATGATGCGCCCGTGTATTCTCGTGCCCCCGTTTCCCTCGACGACACTATTGCAGCGCCCAGTTCGAGCACGATACCACCGCTTCACCCACAGCAGAATGCGTCGCTCGCCTCGGCATACCCGGAGCCGATCGTCGAACCCCTGGGCGAGGACTCGAAGGAGGAGGTGGACATGAACGACGTTGCGATGCTGAAGGAACTGCTGCGGAGTCATTCGAACTCGACCAGCGGTCTCCTCAGCTTTGGAAGCACCCGCGGCCTATCCTCCTTCACGGACATGTCGCCCGAAGAGCTGCTGGCGAGTGGTGAGCTGGACGAGATCTTCAAGGCGGCGGTGTCCATCGACGAGAACAGGCCCTCGAACCTGTCGTCGCAGCGATCGTCGCGCCGCTTCACGAGCTCGTTCTCGAACTTGGACTCATTCTCCAAGGCGGTGCAGGGCCTAGGAAGCGACGACAAGCACCTGTTCCAGGGTCTGATTGATAGCTGGCGCTCCCAGCAAGCCTCGGGCCAGACCTCACAGGTGTCGGCGGCGCAGTATTCGGCCGACCAGGACACGGAGAACAAGATCGCGAGCCTCCCCGTCGACCCGAGCGTGTATCAGCAGGAGGCGCTGACGCACTCGCTGCAGTTCAAGTCGCTGCCGCGCGGCAACTCGGGCAGGGTGAACGTGATGGACCTGGTGAACGACGACGACGACGACGACCTCGACATGGCGAGCCTGATGCGCCCGATCCACCGAGGAGTACAATATTAGCGACACGAAGGGGGGAGGGCCGAAGCGGTGGGCGAGACGCAGTAATCATTAGAAAAGGGAAGGGAGAATGAGACAAACATGAACGAGGGTGCATGAAGAAGCCTGCAGTTTGCCGCTGCATCCGCACATTGGCCGCGGGCGTATCGTCCGTTCATTTTCCCGTGTCGAGTGCTCCTAGCGCTGGCGGACGAGAAGCCACGCCGGTGGCTGTTACTCACGAAGAAGCGGCGATTACGCGGGCGGTGGCGTGCGCAACACAAGCAGCAGCACCATCGCGAATAAGGCGCGCAACATATACAGGATAAGAAATGGGCGGCGAGTCAGGTCAGCACCGCGCCCGTAAATTTATGCGATATGAAGAAGGCCACATGACCACGCCCACGTGGAGGCGGGAGCGCTTTCAACGTTGCGGCAGGCGTGTACCCAATACGTCCGGGTCATTCAATGTAGTACAGCACGTAAAATACAGTTTGGCGGTGTACAGTGCGGTCCGCCCATGCCGCATCGGTGAGCGCATACATACGCCGCCTAGCCGCCCATGTGACCTGCCTCCTCTTCCTCCCCCAGTACGCGCATCATGCGGTAAACCTGGATAGAACTGTATGCAAAATAAAAAAAATTGGAAATGAAATAGAACAAGCGCCAAATGTGTAGCCATTCCGAGTGGCGCTCCGTTGATTCGCTGAAATTCGGGCGTAGGACTGCTAAATTACCACTTCTGATTCGTCAAAATGCGATGGGTAAACTTTTCCTTGCGCAGCCGCAGGGGATTGGCTGAAACTGCGAGGGGAAGGGAGGGAAACGTTCTTCCATCCTTCCGGCCCAGAGTGATGGTCGCGCGCTCGCCGCTCAACTCTCACTCGCTCACTCCTCGGAAGGCGGAAAAGAAGACCGGCGACAAGCGTACCGTCGCGGGAAAGGACGACCAAGGGCGGGCGGACGAGCTCCAGGCGCCTTCAGCAGTGTGAACGGTACTCGAAGCCTCCCTCTCGGCGGTCAACGCGCGCGGAGGACGACACAGCGGCGGCGTCCATCGTCTCGAGGGCGTTCGACTTGCTAGGGTTTCGGCGGACGCGAGGGCGGAACAGCGAAGGGAAAGGCGGACGATTGACAGGATGGGTGAGCGCGCGTCGGGTGTTTGGTTGGTCTTCAAGGCGTGGGGTCTGACGTCTTGATGAATGATGCGTGGTGGCTGGCGGCGGGGGCGCAGTGGTCGAGCTGTCAGTGTACGAGTCGCGTCGCGTTCTGCGGGAGATGTAGTGTGAACGCTTGGTTCTGACGCGTGTGCTGGGGTTTGGCGCTGGACGAGCAGGAAGCGAGACCGCGAGGCGAGTCTGCAGCGCGCGGACTCGCTGTCCACGCAGGCGCGGGAGCCGCAGCGCTCGCGCGCCGAGAACGACAAGAGCGCGGTCGTGAGCAAGCGCTGGACGCCCGAGCAGGTGCGGCGCAACCCCCGCTGACTACGGTCTGTACGATACGATGGTCGTGTGCTCATGCTAGGTGATGCTGTTGCGCAGGATGAGGCGCTGCGTAACGCCGTCGCTGAGCTCGGCAACCGCAACTGGATGGTGCGTCGTAGTGTATTCCCTGCCGTGTGCGGCGCAGCGTGGCTCTAACCGTGAACGCTACGTGCAGGCGGTGGCGGAGCGCGTGCCGGGACGAGACAATGCGCAGTGCCTTCAGCGCTGGAACAAGGTGCTCAAGCCCGGACTCGTCAAGGGCCCGTGGTCGGTCGAAGAGGACGCGATGCTCATGGACATGATGCTCAAGGGCTACGACAACTGGCGCCAGGTCTCGGCGCACATCCCCGGCAGAACGTGCGTGCACGTTGTGTTATGGAGCTGATGCGAATTGGTAGCTGACTATCGTGTGCTTGCGTGCGGTTGTCTGACCTCACAGTGCCAAGCAGTGCCGCGAGCGCTGGCGGAATCGCCTCGATCCCAGCATCAACAAGGCGTACGTTGTGAATGTTGTGAACTGATTTGTGACCGATGTGAGGACTCATTTTAGCTGTGATGTATGCATTCTAGTCCGTTCACGGACGAGGAGGACACGCTGATTCAGCAAGCGTACGAGAAGCTGGGCAACCGCTGGACACAAATCGCCGAGCTTCTTCCGGTAAGCGACTGCTATTTGGTTCGAATGGTGGGTTAATCGCGATTCTTATCACAACTGCGACCGTATGCCTAGGGTCGGACTGAAGACGCCGTGAAGCTGCGGTGGAAGACGCTGAACCCGAACCAGAAGACATACACGAAGCTCGGGCGTCCGCGGCTGATGCCTACCGAAGCCCTGGACTCGCCGCCGATCTCGGCCCTCTCCCCTGTTCGCGAGACGACCACTGCGCACGCCGCGCCCGCAGTGACCCCTGCTCGCAAACTGTTCCCTCACTCAACGGCGCCGAATCATCTTGGGTCTGCGAGTGTCGGGGTTGCAGTTGCGGTTGAAGTCGACAACAATGCGTCGACGACACTACCCGAGCCGATCGTCGAGCCGCTCGGCGAGGAGGACACAGACGAAAAGATGAGTGAGGAGGACATTATGATCCTGAACGCGTTCTTGCGCGGCCACTCGAGTCGTTCGTTGGGCGACAGCTTCAAGAGCCTGCAGTCGCTCCCAAGCTTCGGCGATGATTTCGACGCAGCGCTTCAGCGTCTGGACTCCAAGTCGCACCCGCTGACCGAGTCGATTCTCGAGGAGTCTGATGGGTCCAAGCCACTGCCGTCGTCGACGCGACCGGCCGGAAACCGCCGTCCACCGCTCATTAGCATGCTGAGTATTGGCAGCTCCAAGAACATGAGTTCGAGTCTTCGCTCTCTTACGGCGGACGTCGACCCGGATGACCGCTGGATCAACGGCGAGCTGAACCGGCGTCTGAGTGGCATGTCGTTGCTGGAAGGCATGGTGGCCGGCAGCGGCGAGTTTGATGTCGCCGCTCTTGACCCCGAACAGCAGGACGAATTGGACGACAGCAATCAGGACAAGGCGGTGCTAGAAGAATTTGAGCAGCAGTTGGACGCGCTGAATGACGCCGGTTCGCTGCTCGGCATGCCGCTGAACGAGTCAAAGGAGGCGGCCGCACTGGCAGAACCCACGGCGTTCCCGGCCGGCGCAGCTGCACATGATGTGGGGTTGGAAGAGCTGATTTGTGGCGACGACCTGACGGTCACGGGGCTGGCGGCGGCGCCCGGCACCGGTGCGACCATGACGGCGCAGGACTTTTACAGCGATGCGATCCCTCATGACGAGCTGTCCAACGTGCACCGCTTCGAGATTTGAGCGGTCGGGTCGAGCGGCGGACTTAAGTTCCTCGCCGTTGAGAACCATCACGTGTGCAGCGGACGCGGTCGGAGGACGAAGAGAGGAGGAACGGGACGCGCGGGCGCCGGCCGAGCGACTCGCCGCGCCGATCCGGGTCCTTGCCTCTTATCTATTTGTTGTGTCGCCACGAGCGGTGTGCCTTTCACATTTTCGCCTTTTTCGCTAGCGCTGTAGGGTCCAGAGTGCCAACAAATGTATCAAGAGGTGGTCTTTTCCACGCGGGCGCCTCGCCCTTTCCCGGTCTCCCCCTCCCTTTCCCGTTGTTCGCTCACCCACTTGTGCATTAGACCGACGAAAGCCACGAGGCGATGGCCGTCCGCAGTCTCATCCAGCGCTACGAGCAGCTCGCCGCCTCCCCTTCGACCGCTCCATCGCCTGCGGACGTCCCGCCCGATCGCCCGACGCGAGGCGCGCGCTCCGTGCTGCAACTGGCCGAGATCTTCGAGCCTGGCGTGTCCGCCACGATCCTCGCACGCCGTCGCCGCTTGGCCAGCGAGGAAGACGCGTTCCCCACCGAAGAGACGGCGTTCGACGCCCGGATGCGCGTGCTGCCGGGGCTGCGGCTGCTCCGCCTGCTCCACCGGCGCCGCCGCCGGTCGGGCCTCGACTGGCTCCCCCAGCAGCCCGAAGACCCGCACGGACGGCGCCGCAAGCGCCACCGTATCCGCCACGGCGATAACTGGTTCTACCGCCCTCACGTGAAGCTCTCCGTCGCGCCGCCGCGTCCAAGGCGCTTGCTGTTTGAGCTGCGCGGCGCCAACCACTCGGAAGGTGTACAGTGAATACCAATGTTGTTGTTGTGGCGCGACCAGGCACGACGCAGAGCAGGTCAGAGCGGGCAACAACGCAAGACAGAGCAGCAGTGACACGGTCTGGCAGGTTACGAAGCTCTCGAGCCAACGAGCATCGCGGCATGGCTAATGGAGAAAGCGCGAGCGTTCGTGGTGGTGACCGTCATCGTCGCTTCAAGTTGCGCACCGGAATCAAAACAAAATAAAAACCAGTCACAATATTTACAGCAAAACCCTACAAACACACAGTATCGTTCAGCCATAATTGCAACAACAACAAAAACATTCTGAATTTTCTGAATAATATGTGGACGTTTACGAGGGAACTCACCTCGACACCACCCACACGCCACCTTTCCGAACGAGGCGATATGGCGGACCTGGCGTCGCTCTTCTCGGCGTCGCCGTCGCTCGACGACGGCCGCGTGCGCTATGACTTCTTCCTGCTGCGTCCGCCCGCCTCTTCCCCACGCGTCGGCCCAGGCGGCGGCCCCCAGGACGCGAATGCCGCGTCGCCACCCAACGAACAAGAAGACGACCGGGCGGAGGTCGAGCGCGTTCGCGACGACATGTTGGCGTTCGCGGCGCAGCAGACGCGCGGGTTCCTGTGGCACCGCCACCGCTTTTACCTGCAGACGCGCGCGCTGCCCGAGGGCCTGCGCCGCGTGCGCGGCCTGCGCGCGTTCTACCTGGCGGGCGAGACGGCCGTGGGCGACGCCGTCCAGGACGAGTGGGTCGTCGCGCGCCTCGTGTTCGCGCTCACCAGGCGCAACCCGCTGCTTATCGCGCGCACGAGTGACTCGGACGGCGAGTTCCTGCTCATCGAGGCCGCCGACGCGCTCCCCGACTGGGTCACGCCCGAGAACAGCGCCGACCGCGTGCTCGTTCGCGACGGCCACGTCCACATCCACCGGCCAAGCGCCAGTTCTGGCAGTGGGAAGCGACGCTCGCGGACCTCGACCGACGCGGTGGTCCCGATCGCTCTAGTGGACGCGATCGACGCCATGGCCGTTGCTATCGGTAGCTCCGACGGCGTCTCCCGTGCGTTCGAGGCGGGCGCGCCCATGCAGCGCGCGCTGGCAAGGAAACTGGAGCAGGAGACGCCAGTCTACATGCGCGAGAACCGCCACTACGCGCGCTGCTTGCTGCCGACGCGCGCGGCGCTGGTGCTGAGTCACAACCCGGGGCTCGTGGCGCCCGCGGTCGAGGCGTTCTACTACCGAGAGCCGACGCACGCGCGCCAGGTATGCGGCCATATGGCCATCTTTGGACCACTGGGAGGCAGCAGCAGCGCGGTGGCTGAGAAGCGCGTGGCCTTCTCGCGCGCCATGTTCGCGCAGCTCATGCAGCAGCGCTTCCACCCGCCCAAGCCGTTCCTCGCCGCGCCGCACAGTCGGTACCAAGTGCTGCTGTCGCCCTCGTCGGAGTCAGCGCGTCGGTCGGCCGCAGACCTCGGCGTCAAGCTCGCGTGCGGCCTGGAGCTGCTGTACGCAGCGGAAAGTGTCTGCGACCAGTTCGGAGTGAGCTACCGCGGCATCATTGATGGCATTCTGGCCACGCAAGACGCCAGTGCCATCACGGACGACAGTGACGAGCTGAAGGACGACGACAAGGCGTGGATGGCAGTGCACCCGGACGCGCTGGAGGAGCAGCTCGCGGGCTTGGGCCGGCGCTTTGAGAGGCACGAGAGCGACGACGAGGACGCGACCACGGGTGACGTGGGTGGCGCGGAGGAGCTGCAGCAAGTTGCGGCCATGTTCGGCTCGTTCTTTGGCGGCAAGTCAGACGTGGACGGCGTCCAGGGCGCGGCCCCCATCCAGTTTGACATGTCGTCCTTCATGGACATCCTGAACGGAGCCAGTGGCGGTCAAGACGCTGGTGACAGCGACGACGAATCAGATAGTGATGAAGACAATGAAGACGCAGCTCTGATGGAGGCCATGGCCGAGATGGAGGTCGAGCTGGCGGACTCGACGCTGGCCAAGAGCTTCGTCAGACCGGACGGGTATGACGCTGCTGCCGATGCTGGGAGCGTCGACTCGGATGACGAAGAGGAGGAGGAGAAGCCGCAGGTGATGCCTGAGACGTCGCTGGACCTGGACTTCAACCTGCTCTCCAATCTGCTCGAGTCGTTCGCGTCGCAGGACGGCCAGGCCGGCCCGGTCAGCAACATTCTGAGCGAGCTGCGGCTCCCGCGCGCCGTCGACCAGTGAGAAGCCACAGGTAAGACCGAGTAATAGATAGACAAGTCGCCCAACGTCCTCCTTTATACTCACCGACACACAGACAGACATTTCTATAGTGTCAGGACGTGCAGCTACCGGTTGGGCATCGTCAAGGACGGAGCCGACGAAGAAGTCGACGGCGGCGGCTCCTGGTTGAACCACGCGACGAAGAACCGGCGCGTATGCTCCTCCTTCTCCTCGGCGCGCGCCAGCCTGGTCTGGGCCTCCGTCAGCTGGGGGATAGCGAACAAAGCGGCGGTAAGTGGTGAGCTAACTAGGTAGCCTCCTCGCGGGTTGATTTTCTTAAGGCCCCCTTACCTGTTGGTGGAGCGCGTCACGCTCGGCGTTGGCCACGCGTAGCCGCTCCTCGAGTCCCAGCACGACGCGCTGGGGGTAAAACAGCGGCGGGGACGACGACGGCGCGTCCGTCCCCGGGCTGCTGCCGATGCTGGACAAACACGCGCAACGTCAAGAGGTCAGTCATTATATGAAGCTTTCACGCACTACCAAGCAACCCTCGTCACGTATGCTGAATCAGCGATGTGCAGGCCGTATCTGTCCTGCGAGAAGGGAGTTCTCACGCCTTGCAAGTCATCAGGAGCCGGCTGTGGTTCGTTGTATGGACGCTCCACTTGCGGTGGGAGAGCACGGGCCACTCGCATAATCTCCGGCGAGCAGTCCGCACCCTCCACGTCCAACAGACACGCAGATACACACGCAATCACGGGAACGTACCGGTCGCGCTTCTCGGGCGAGTCCTCGGCCTCGGTGCCCTCGCCGCCGGCATGCCGCAGCTCATCCAGAATATCGTGCACCGCCGAGATCTTGCTCTCGATCACCTGCGCAGTCGCCAAGTGCGCTCGCGACGCGTCTTCCACGGCCCGGACGCGCTCGCTGAGCGGCGGGAAGTTGCGCTCCAGGCTGCGCTTGGCCTCGTACAGCTCCGTCTCGCGCGCCACGAGCTGCTCGCGGAGCCTCGCCTTCTCGGTCTCGGTGCGCTTGAACGTCTCATCAAGCGCCTCGTACTTGCGCCGCAGCGACTCGAGCCGCGACTCTAGCGCCTCGTTCTGCGCGCGCACGTAAGCGTCTAAACAGGGGAAGGACGCTGGCGCTGGCGTTGGTGTTGTCGCCTGCGGCCACGGCGACTTGGGCGTCTCGCGGTCGGGCGGGAGCGGGTACTGGTGGTGGTGATGGTGCGTGTTCGGCGGGTTGGGCGGCTTCTGGGTCGCCAGCATCGACTCGATGCGCACGAGTCCCTGTTGGTGGCGCAACAACCGTCAGTAAGGTGGACAATCAGGACGCAACACTGTGAAGACCAAGGTGCTGACCTCTTCGAGCTCGCTCTGGCGCTGGAGCACCTGGATCAGAGTGGTTTGAAGCCCGACGTTGACGATCGTGCTGTCGCTGGAGCTGCTTCCACTGTGGCTGCCGGCGTCTTGCCCCGGCGCAGACGGCTGGCGTTGGGAACTCTCGTCCAGCCGCCGGCGCTTGTTGCTCTTGAATGGGCTGGTGCTGATCGACGACAGCGACGACGACATGGACGAGTTGGCGTTCGGTTTGGACACTCCGGCTTGGCTGGAGGGGAGCCGCGGACTGTTCGGGGGCTGGTTGGTGATGTCGGACAGTACTCCGCCTCCTCCTCCCCCACCACTGCTGTTCCCGTTCCCGTTACTACTGCCGCTACCACTGCTCTGCGACTCGCACCGCACCGACGATGAAGACGAAGATGAACCACGCACCGACGGCTGCGACTGCGCCAGCGGTCGACCCACTGCCGGCAGTTCCTCCTCGTCGTTTTCGTTGGGCTGTTGGCGCTGCGATTGCTGCGTTTGGCGAGGAGCCAACGGCTTTGCCGTTGCTTTTGGGTCGGCGGTATGTGCGGTCATGGGCTTCTCATCTTGGCTCTGGCTTGCGGTCGCGTTAAAGTATGCCCCCGACATCACCAGCCGCGCCTCTTTGTCACTGCGACGCTGTTGCGACTGCGATTGCGACTGCTGCTGCCGCTGACTCGCAGTCTTGGCCGCAGCGCTCTGCGCTAGCTCCGCCGGCGTCGGCAGCGACACTAAGTACAGATCGTCCAGCCAGCGGTGGCTGCCGGCGTACCCGCCAAACACGATCATCCGCGCGCGCTCACCTTCGCCTTGACTGGAACCACCGTCGTTTCCGGCCCTCGAGCGAATTCTTGCGCCGTCGTACAGCACCGCGGCGTGCGCCGTGCGGCCCACCGGCAGCTCCCCTTCGTCTTCCTCACTCTGGTTACTGCTGCTTGATCGTCCGCTCACGTAGCGCCACTCGCGCTTGACCATGTCGAACATAAAGAGCTGGTTCTGCCTCTTGGCGCGCTGGCGGCCGCCGAACACGACGAGGTGGTGTGGCGCCGCGAACGTGAGCGAGTGGCCGACGCGGCAGGCCGGCCGGTCTCCGCTCACACTGCCGCCCGCGAGCGCGTCCCAACGACCGAGCGCCACGTCGTAAATGAAGAGCGAGCCAAAGGTCTCGCGGCCGTCCGTGCCGCCGTAGAGGAAGAGCTTGTCGTGCTCGTCGCTGGCCGCGAGACTTGCGAACGCGCGCGCCGCTGGAGCCGGGCCTGCGACCGCCGGCTTGCGCCACTGGTTGATGGTCACGTCGAAGTAGAACAGGTCGTTAAAGTACGCGCTGGACGTGGCCGACTTGCCGCCGAACACAAAGAGCTGCTGCCCGTGGACCAGCTGCAACATCAGGACGAATCACAGCGGCGTTAGACCAAGTGATATCAGCGTACAAGCTCACGCTACAGAAACGTACCGCGCTCGAGTGGGCGTGGCGTGCGCGCGGCTTGTACATGCTGTCGATGCGGCGCGGCACCCACTGGGCCTCGAGCGTCGCCTGCCGGACGCGCACCTCCTCCACGCGCAGCTCCTGCATCTCGAACGCCAGCGCGCTGCCGCCGTCGCTGCTCCCGATCCTCTGCTCGGCGGCGATGACGACGTTGCCCACGACCAGCACGCGCATGCCGCGCGCCTGCTCCTCGGCGGGCGGCTGCGGCACGTAGTGCATCGAGTGGTAGTCGCGCCCGGACCCGGCGTGCGGCGGCTCGACCAGCGACGACCGACGCCTGCTCGCGGCCGGGCTGCTGCTGCTACTGGCCGGCGAGACCTGTGAGTCGCTCACGCAGGGCGACGCGTGCCGCGCGGGCGCGTGCGTCACCACGAGCTTCTTCCAGCCCAGCGCCAGCCTCTCGGCGGGTTGTTCGCCGCTGCTACCGGTCTGTTCTTGGTCGCCGCCCTCAGCGTAGTGCAAAGGCTCGAGTAGGTAGAAGTCGTCGTAGAAGACGCGGCCGTCGGCCCCGCCGAAGATCAGCACGCTGTCCGTCGGCGGCAGCAGCGCCATGGCGTGGCCAGAGCGCGCCGCCGGCCCAGTTGAAGGCGTCGCGTTCGCGGTGTTAGAGCGCCCGGGGGCGCTGGGGACGGGCGCGTCGCTCGCCTTGGACTCGCTCTCCACGTCCGTCGCGTCCCCCGCCGGCCTCCCAGGCGCGAGGCGCGTCCACAGCGCGCTCATTCCCGGCTGATCGAGGCGCTGGTTCCCCCCCGTTTTTAGACGGAGGTGTTCAGTGTTTTTGGATTTGAATAACGTCCGGCCATCGGTTTAGGGCTTTTTCTAAAGTTATAAACGATCTGATTGGTTTAATTATGATCTTATCACACTTTAACCAATCAAAAGCGTATAGCCGCTCGATTTAGTCCAATCACGCTGCGTGGGACGGGTTCCCGCGCTTTATCGACGCTACTTGGCACCACTTCCGAGGTGGCGCAGGTAGATCTCGAACGCGTGGATGCCGTCGGGCGTGAACTCGCCGCGGCGCGCCAGGATCTCGTCCGCGCTCATCTCGAGCACCTCGTTCACCTCCTCGGGCTGCAGCCTCAGCGGGCCGTCGTACGTGCACTCGAACATGCCGCCGAAGACGCGGCTGCGCTCGTCGCCGTAGTAGAAGGTGGTCACATACGTGAGCGGCACGCCCGAGATGCCCATCTCCTCCTCGGCCTCGCGCGCCGCGTTCACGTCGATGGGCTCGCCGAACTGCACCACGCCGCCCGCCATGGGGTCCAGCATGCCCGGGCAGTAGTCCTTGATGGCCGTGCGCCGCTGCACGTAGAACTTGCCCCTGCCCGCCTCCGGGACCGAGCTGTTAGCACGTGACGGTCGATAGCTGTCGGTCGACAGTACTGCACTCACGAGGACGTCTTGACGACGATGTAGGACGCGCGGTGCGGCAGGTTGAACGCGCGCTGCGTCACGTCACACAAGACAGACGGCCAGTGTCAGTGCAGTGGCCACGAGAGAGGAGCGTCCAATACTCAATAGTACGGCAGTGCTCACCATGACGGCGCGGTCGGCCTGGCCGACGACCTGATCGTGCTCGTCCACGATGCACACCTGCTCCTTGGCGCTCAGCGACATGGCGGCGACGAAGGGGGGGGATGCGACTCGGAGCCGTTGCGTGTCAAAATGATCATGATCGCCAGCATACGACGGAGCATAGCGCCCTGGTCCTATACTTCTGGCGGTCACTGTGTTTCCACATGGCTACATTCAACACGGTACAACTCGTCACCACAGGTGACTCACCACTTAGCGTCTTCAAGTCCAGGCACCCTCCCCGTCCCTTCCGCACCAGGTAGCTGCTACCAATCACTCGGTTGTTTCACGTAGACGCGGCGAACGGCGTTGGGCGCCGCCAACTGGAAAATGCGCGACAGCACGTGGCGATCCATCGACAGCCTCGCCACCACTGACGAGGATGGTGGCGAAGTCTCAGAACCTGACGCTTCAGATCTCGGTGTGAAGACGCCGAGGAACGCGAGGCGGCACGCCAGCGGGAATGGTTCGCGCACCACGGGCAGCAGCGTATTGTGCGTGTGCGTCACGGAGTCCAGGTCGCTGTTCTGGAACGCCTCGCTGGGCACCGTCAAGTGCAAGTACTCGACGGTGCGGTTGGACCTCAGCATGTCGGTGACGCACTGGAGCGGGTCCTGGAACTCAAAGTGCCACGTCGGGACCACCAGCTTGCACTCGAGGCGCTTGAGCGTCTTGGCGAGTCGCGTTGTGCAGTCGCCAAGCTCCCTCGCGAGAGGCTGCAAATCCTCCACACGTAGGTACAGTTCCTCGATCTGCGCCTCGCTGGCGCGGTACGCGTCGAGGAACGCCTCCACGTCGACCGCGGCCTTCTTCACGATGAGAGTCTTCAAGTTCGGACAGCAGCGCAAGATGACGGGCACCAACGCCCGCTTGTCTGCCTCCAAAACGAGCTGTAAGCGCGTCAACGAGGACCCGACGAGCTCCAACAAGCGCCCAAGGCCCGCCACCGCTTTGCCTGATCCCTTACAGTGCAAAGTCAGGGCGCTCACTCCGCACTCCGACCGTGGCGCGTCGTTCCAAGTGGTGATGTCTGACCGGCGCACCTCGCAGAAACCGTATCCCGGAACCAGTGCAACTACAAGGTCTGGGTCAGTAGCAGCTCTCGCCATTACCGTGACGCCGCAGACGTCGGTCTCCAGCGCCCAAGTGGACACGTCAGCGTCTAGATCCTCGTCCGCGTGCATCTGCTGGAGCGTCAATCGCGTCCCTCGCTTCAGCATCCCGTTCGCAATCGCACCGCGATCGGTTGGAACACCGTCACTAAGACCGTCCAGCAACTGCCTGATCGGGTCTGCCGACGATACAATCGTCGCGAACGCCTCAGCGTCCGCTTCGGTCATTACGACACCGGTGAGGACGGCGCTCGTAACCAGCGAATGCGAGCGCGAGTGGCTGGAGACGAGTGCGAACGCCAGCCACCGCCACGTCCAGGCGCGCTCGTCCGGCGTCATGTGCTTAAAGCTGAGCGCCAGCATCATCTGGTCCGCGGTCTGCGTCTCGGCGATGGCGGAGCAAACGCGCGCGATCTGGGCGCAGTGCTGGAGACTCAATTCCGTCATGAGCGACTCCACCACCGCAAGCTTCTCTCTGGGGCACGAGCTGGCACAAAGGACCCGCTCGGCGAGTCTGCCGAAGACCTGGGCTTGACCAGCAGCGTCGAGGCTGCAGTATGGCGACAGCGCCACGTTGGAGAAGGCCAGCCCCTCGCTGTTGGTGACCATATCCTCCACCTGCAGCGCCAGTTCAGAATCCACATTGAGAGCCGCGAACACGATAGGCTCCAGTCGGAACGCGCACTCCAAGCCGATGGCCGACGCCACTTGGCGCACAGGACAGCGCCGATCTCCGTGATGAGTCCACGTTCCCTTGATCGATCGCCAAATTTCCTCCACCTCTTCTCGGCCCTCAGTCGATCTGGCCACGAGGATGATCGGAATGTCCATCCGCTTGCCAATAAGCTCGTCACGGTCGGCGATACCGCAGGTTACGATCTTCCTCATCGCCATTGCGACAAGGTGGGCGGTCGGGGACGGAGTCTCGAGCTCGGAAAAGAGACGCTGGAGCGTGTTGAGCGACCAGTCCTCGTCATCGTCCCGGTCGGCCACACGGAACACGAACAGCGGGGAGCAAAAGGCCGCAGAGTCGGTGCGTCGACCGTCCTCCTTCATGTCGACGCCGCAGTGCTCCTCCAGCACGTGCTTCCACGCCCACGGATCGACACGTGCGACCAGCGAGAGCAGCACCAGCGCGTCGCGGATTGTCTGTATCTCGGCGGGTGTTGCGCTCTCCTGGTCGGTCGGAGGCTCCACACGCAGATCGGCGTATTCCACCACGGGCACGCGGCCGCTCTTGTCGTAGCTGACGGCGAGCCGCCGGCGCAGTGGCGCGCACCACGGGCGCAGGAACGCCCAGCGATCGCTAGGGCTGTCCATTGCTCGCGTCGGGTGTTCTCGGCGGATCGGCTTCTGCTCGCGCGTCTTTAGTGCAGAAGGCGACGTTGAAGTTCCAGCTGCGTGCCAATGCGCTCGGACCGAGCGTGACGGAGAACAACGCTGCCTCGAGCTTCGACAGGCACGCGCTCATGCCCATCCATCAGTAGTTATTAGTGAATGACGAAGCGGTGATGACGAAGGGGAGGAGGGAGCATAACATCCAATTAGTCGTCACGCGACTGATCGTCCGTCAACTCGACCATTAGCGCAGACAGGTCCTTCACCGAGCAGAACAACTCCTCAAGGCGTAGCTCACTCGCGCGGTACAGTTCTACAAACTCGTCGGTGTCGACGCTGACGCCAAACACCAGCAGACTCTTAAGTTGGGGCAGTAGCGCAGCACGCTAGCCATCCACTCCGACGTTTCTGAGTAGAACGTGAGCTCGAGACGCGTCAGCGACGACCCAACGGCTTCGAGAAAGCGTTCCAAGCCAGTGGCAGCCTCATGGTGGAGGCCAAACTCTAGGCCGAGGCTGGTCACGCCGCCTGCTCCCGTCGAAAGCGGGGCGTCGGCCACTGGGATCACGTCGACCGCACCCACCTCGCACAAGCCGTACCCCGGAACAATCACGTGCACCGACTTGGCGTTGGGGTCCGTCTCCGAGACCACTGTGATGCCGCTGATATCTGTTGTCAACTTCCAGCGTGACGACTTGTCTGGGAGCTCTTCCTCCTCCTCGTGCATTCGAAGAAGCCGCACGGGCGCTCCTGCCTTCAGCATCATGACTGCCTCATTACCGCTGACGACATTTTGCCGCTGCAGCAGACAGCGGAGGGGATTGGGCGACAACAGCACGGTAGCGATCGCCTCGGCATCGTCCTCCGTCATAAGCACCCGCGACAGGCGTGCGTGCGTGATGGACGACCGATTGCGCGCGTGACTCGGGAAGAACGCGAACGCCAGCCACTGCCAGACCCAAGCGCGCACTCGATGATGCGTCTCGAAGAAGTCGATCACAAAGTTGAGCTGCCGCGCGGTCTTAGCCTCGGCAATTGCCGAGCAAATGCGCGCGACCTGGGCGTCGCACGCTCGATAGCCTTCCAGTGTCACCAGGTCTATCGCCGCTCGCTCCGCCGCGGGGCGTCCACCGGCACAAAGCGCTCGCTCGACCAGCTCGCCCAGCACCCGCGCTTCGACGGCAACGTCAGTCGCAATGTCGTCGGCGAGCAACGTTCCGAACGTGAGCTCGGACAAGGCCATTTCCTCGCCATTCACCACCGCATTATTGGTGGTCGCGATCGCGTCGCGGTCCATCCGCCTCTTGTACGCGTCGAACTTGACCGGGCCGATCGCGAACGCGCATTCGAACCCTGGAGCCGTCTCTGGTAGCTGAACGGGGACGCGCCACCCTCCTTAGTGCGTCCGAATCGCCCTGATCGTTCGCCACAAACTCTCCGACCATGCCGGACAGCCCCGCGACTGAACGAACACCTCGACTGGGATGTCCAGCGGTCGGCCGAACAGCTTGACACTGCTCGCTCTGGCCGCAATCTCCGCCGCGACAACTGCAAAGTCGTCGGCGTTTGCAATCGGTATGGCAAAGAAGCGCCTGATCGTCCCAAGGAGTCCTACTCGAAGCCGCCCACGCTCGCTCTTGGACCTCGCCCGACGAGTCTTCCTCCGCGCTTAACACGAAGCGCGGCTCGCCGGACGCCTCCGACTCGGTCACTTGCACGTCCTGCCCCGGATCGAGGTCGCACTGCGTCTTCAACACGCGCTTGTACTCGCAGGCGCCGGCGCGGGAGACCAGCGCGAGCAGCACCAGCGCGTCCCGGACGGAGCCGAGCGTGGCCTCGTCATCGAGGGGCAAGTCCACCAACATACCGCCATAACGAGCCAGCGGCACGCCGCGCGTGTTGACCCGGTGGAGGCGGAGGTGTTCGCGCACGGGCGCCATCCACGGCCGCAGGAACGCCCACCGGTCGTCCATAGCGTCCAGCAGATGTGAGGAGCACTCGTCAGCGGACCTGATTTTTGGCGCCAATGTTCCCCGCAATTATCATAATAAAGTACGTTCTAGTTGTGCTATCGCTCTGAAGCTCAATGCTAGCGTCAGAGCGTACTTCATTGTGATATTTTCGAGCGAAAGGTGGCGCCAAAAGGATATCCTCCAAACAAAACCGAGTGCTTCGAAGTAGTGTAGCCAAGGAAATGGACCGGCCGGGCGATCACTGGGCGTTCCTGCGGCCGTGGTGCGCGCCCGTATGCGGCAAGCTGCACGTGCAGCTCGACGGCATCCGCGTTCGTCTTCCCAGCAATCCGGAGGACGCGACGCCCGCCAGGCTGCACGCCATCCGCGACGCGCTGCTGCTGCTCTCGCTGGTCGCGCGCGTCGACCCGTGCGGGTGGAAGCATGTGGCGACTGAGTACTGCGGCATCAGAGACGCAGGAAACGGACGGACACTCGAGTCGGAGGCCTTCCGCGAGCCGCGCTTCGTGTTGGACTTCACGCTGTTCTCCATCGACGGCTGCGGTTGGTTCGGCCCCATGCTCGAGCTGTTCTTCGCAGAGGAGGGGCTGAACCAACCGCCAAATGCGCACCAGTTGGCGGTGGCAGTGAGACAAATCACCTCCCGAGGTGCCACTGGTCACGGTGGTGATCTCGCCAGTCAGCGAGTTGACGCCCGAGTCGCCCTGCTGATCCAGCCATATCTCGGCGACCTGGAGCAACTGTGGGGCGCAATGAAGGCACTCCGTGCGAGACATGGAGGCTGGCGCTTCCCGGTGCATCTGACGCTATCAGGAGCAAATCTGGACTGCGGCTTCACGCTCGGCTCAGTCACTCTGAAAGTCCATGAGTTCGATCTCGACGAGAAGGTGGTGCTCGAGGACATGGCGACGAACGGCACCGGGCTCACGTTGTCCAAGGTGGCATTGCCACGGTGGTTTGACGGGTTCGTCGATGACGACGACGCGGAGAACGCCTGCCATATCGGCCAGCTGATGGAGCGCTTGCTCTGTGCCAGTGGATCCCCTGCCGAGCGACACGCCGTGGTCGAATTAGTCAAGTTCACCCCTCGCCCCCGTTATCCTACCGATGTTGCTCGGGCTTGCTCAGCCGCCGCCGAGGCGCGGATCGCTTCAGGATTCAATCTCTCGCTCGGTCTCGAGGACAGCACTCCAGCAGCTATGGTCACGTGGATGTGGAAGTGGGTGGCGTACGCGTTGTTCTCTCGCCACGCTCGCGCGCGCTCGTCGATTACCAGCGTCGTTCTCCGCGACGTGGTTATCACCGAAGCGGATGCAGATGCAGTTGCAGAGGTGATCTCGTCCTCCGATCCACTTCGCTTGCTCTTCAGTCACCTCGAGGATGAGCGCTGTGCAGAAGCCGCTGGGATGCTGAGAGCAGACACGAGGTTTTCGCTCCTGCCGATGCACGAAGACGAGGATCTCGGAGCTGACGCAATGTCCTGGATACTGGAAGCCGATGTTTGCGGAGTGATGCTTGCGAATGTCCCCGGGAATCCGCATCTTGTGCGCGCGCTGCTTCCAGGGTACGGACTGTGCGAGGTGCGTCGAGCGGATGTGATCCCAATTACTGACGCTGCACGGCCGACGAGCGCAGTGACCAGGCTGCAACTCTGTTTTCAAAGGCACCCGGCGGCGGCGTCTGGTCTGGGGCGCTTCTTGGTGCTAATCGGGTCGTCGCTGACGCATCTTCAGATCCGTTTGCGTCCTGGAATTAACATGTGGATGCCCTCGATCCTGCGCTGCTGTCCCAGCCTGAAGAGTCTCATCGTGGATGAGGGTGTGATCGAGACCAGCTCGTTCGTTCAGGCGTACGAAGCGAGCGGGCTGGAGATCGAGGAGATTCATTTGTGCGTCAACGACCTGGCCATGTTCGCGAACGAACTGGCCAGCAGAAGCTCCCGCCTCGCCAAAAGTCTCAAGCGCCTGGGATGCCGACTCCCTGGTCGAAGACAACGGGGACGGGGTATCGAAAAGAACCAGCTTCCAGCCGTTGCTGCCATGCTGAGCTTGAACAACACCCTGGAGTTCCTGCGGCTCACTGTTCCCGACGACGTGTACAATGCTGGCGGGTTGGAGGGCGTGCTGAGCTTCCACAATACGCCGATGCCCGTGACGCTCAAGCCGTTCCCATCGCCGTGCCGCCTTGCGCTCCTCAGCGTTTTTACAACGACTTCGCACGACTTGTCCGACGAACGGAACGCGAAAAGGCAATCGACGACGTCTTCAAAGCCACCACCCACGGCGCTTTCGGCGACACTGTCCCAGTTCCCGATCGCGCGCCACGTCTTCTCGCGCATTTTTGAGTTCGCGGCGACCAACGTCCCGCGCCGCGTGTACGTAACCAACTTCTCGCTCTAGCGAGCCAAGGGAATGAGGCACAGAGGAACAGCCAAGCCGTCGAATGCGAGGGAGTGGTCGCTCAGTGCTGTTTGCCGTGGCGTTCGACTGTTTCTCCGTCGTTCGTTCATCCATTCGCGGCTCGACATTGACATGCTTGGCGACTGGCCAGTTGTGGAGGAGTAGCTGGCGCTACAATGGTTGGTGTCCCTGACCCACTTGGAAGATCCTTCTCGAGACCGGGTCGTGTCGTGAAGAGATCTACGTGTGCGTACCCAAGATCAGCATTCGCAGCCGCAAAAGAGTCAGGACCATCACTCACCGCCGCCCTCGTCTGCTGCAATCAACCCACTCCAGCACCACTGCGCGATCCATCCCAGCCGACACAACTGCAATTCCGCGATGGGCGACCCTGGCGAACGCTGGGCGTTTCTGCGACCGTGGTGCGCGCCTGTGCGCGGTCTACTGAGCGTCGACACCATCGCGACTGGCGGCGTGCCTCCTCTTCGGGACGTCGGCCTAACCGTGAGACTACCGAGTGACCAGCAAGACGCGGCGCCTCCCAAGTGGCGCGCGATCCGCGACGCGATGCTGTTGCTCTCGCTTGTAGCGCGCGTGGACACCTGGGCGCTCCACCACGTGCTGGTGACGCACTGTGACGTTGAGGACGTGGAGAAACCGCCCCGCCGGGCCGCGTTCGTCGAATTTAGCGAGCCGCGCTTAATGATCGAGTGGAGAACCGGTTTGGTCCACGACGAGAGCGCCTGGTTCAGCACCGTGCTCGAGAGTTTCTTCGGGGACCTTGGTGCTCCGCCTTCGAACGTTCACCTCTTGTCGGTGGCAGCGAGGCAAATCGCAGCGCGGGGAGTAAACGGACACTGCGAGCTCTTCAGGCAGCGAATAGACATCCCTATCGCACTGCGATCTTGGCCGTGTAAAAGCGACCAGAGCTTGAAACGCGCGTGGCGGTCGATGAAGGCACTCCGAACGAGGTATGGCGGCTGGCGGTTCCCGGTTCGAGCGCTCAGGCTTACAACCGGCATGGACTGCGCCTTCACCCTAGAGGCAGACAAGCTCGCAATTCGATCACATCGTGTTGATCCGGTGATGGCAGGGGCGGTCGAAGACGTTGTGACGGCGGGCGGTGGGCTGGCGCTGCCGGAGATCAGCGTGGCACTGGAGATCAACGCTCAATCACGTGACATTCGCGCTGCAGACGTCGCGCAGCTGGGCCGACTGATGCAACGCGTGCTGTGCAACAGTGATTGCCCCGGCGATAGACGCGCCGCGCTCCAGTCCGTCCGACTTGAGTCGTCTGACCAACGCGGCCACGCCCACGTCGCTCGGATCTGCAGCGTCATCGTCGAGACGCAGACGGTGCGCGAGCTTGAGCTCAAGCTCGAGCTCTGCATGATCGAGCCGAGAGCTCGCGCGTGGCTCTGGGGGTGGCTGGCGTACGCACTCTTCGCGCGGCAGGCCCGTGCGCGGTCGTCCATCACAACCGTCCGCTTGCTGAAGGCGTTCATCACCGACGCTGATGCTGATGCGATCGCAGCGATACTGTCGTCGCCCGACCCCATTTATGAGTTGCTTGGCCGTCAGAGCGAGACCCCCGCGACTGGGATGCTGAAACAAGGAGCGCGGTTGAGCCTTCAGCCATTGGGCGAGCATGAGCATCTCGAGGCCGGCCCGACAGCGTGGACGCTGCCAGCCGATGTCTGTGGTGTCACGGTGCTTGCAGGCGTCGGCAACACCCCCGATACGGTGCACGCCCTCGTTCCCGGATACGGTCTGTGCGAGATGCGCCGAGAAGATGCGATCTCAAGCGACAATGTTGCACGACAAGGGGGAGCGTTGACCGGTCTGACGCTCCGGTTTGAGCGGCAACCGGACGCAGCGGACGGGCTGGGACGCCTCCTGAGCCTTGTGGGATCCTCCCTGACCCGTCTTGACGTGTATTTGCCGTCCGAAGCGTCCATATCGATGTCCACGATCTTGCGGTGGTGCCCAAACCTGAAGAGGCTCAGCGTGGGCAAGTGGGGCGGTGGCGCGATCGACGCGGTCGAGTTGGTCCAAGCACACCGCGACAGCAAGCTGCAACTCGAGGAGCTGGGCTGCAGCGTGATGGACCCAACGGCATTGGCGGCCGAGTTGTCAGACCCCGGCACTCGGCTGTTCAAGACGCTCAAGCGACTGGACGTCCGACTGGTGGGGCCGATGTGGAGAAGAAGGCGAGAGGAGTACCCGCCGCTCAGGCGCATCATCGAGATGATCAACTGCAACCGCGCGCTCGAGTGCTTGTGCCTAGCAGTCCATCCAGACGTGCACAGAGCCGACGGCGTCAAGAAGCTGTTGCGCTTTAATAACCAGCTACTGCCGGTTGCACGCGAGCCGCTCCCTCTGCCCTGCCGCCTCGCGTTCCTCAGCGTCTTCGCGTCGCATCTTCCTGGCGCTGCGGAGCGGGCAAGTTCATTGCCGACACCTGCGTTGGCGGCGGTGCTACGCGAGTTCCCCCAAGTTCGCAGCGTCTTCTTGCTCGTCTTCGAGTTCGCAGCGACCAATGCGCGGCGCCTCGTGCACGTTCGACGCGCTTAGCTACAGGACAACTCAATGCTGGGCATCCAGACTCCGTTAATTGATCTGTGCGGCAACTGCAGAGAGGGAGGGGAGAGAATACGTCGTCGGCGCCATATCCAGAATCCACATAGTACAAATATTATGCGTCCGCAGGAGCTCGGTCCTGATCGCGCTAGTTGTTCTTGTCCGTCGACTGCCCCTTGGTCGCTCCATCCCTTCCGACGAACGTGTCCATGCCGTGGACACCTCCGGCCAAGAACATGAGCGCGTCGTACACGGGCACGGGGAGCAGTCGGGCGGTTGCCGGCGCCCACGGGAACACGAGTCCGCGCCAGCCGGCGGAGCAGTAGATAAGCAGCTCGTCGCCGCGCGTCATGGCGCTCAAGATGCTGGCGGCCACCTCCTCCTCCGTCAGCATCGGGATGGCGATCCGACCGAACCGGGCGAGCAGCGAGTCGCCTGAGGAGATTCCAGCAAACATGCCTGTGTCCACGGCGCTGGGGCACACGAGCAGCGTCCGGACGGACCGGTGGCCGCTCCGCCACAGCTCCAGTCGGACTGGAGAACGTGAACGAGTCAACGAGGTCAGTCGGCGAGAAGTGGGCGGTGCCAATGACTTTCGGCCACTCACGCGAGTCGTGGAAGGCGTTGACGGCGGCCTTGCTCGCGCAGTAGTCGGTCAGTCCGGCGCTGCTGGTCATGCCCATCTGGGGTCTCACGTAGCAACAGTCAGCGGGCGTGGCCGGGTGGGTGGGGCAAGACCGACTGTCGAGCTCACTTACGACGGACGAGACGGACACTAGAAGCCCTTCCGGCGCGCGCTTGAGCGACGGCAGCGCGCTCTGCGCCGTCCAAAAGTGCGCGAACGTGTTGACGGCGAACGTTCTGCGGACCTGCGCGGGCGAGAGCTGCTCCAGCGACCGCCCGCTCACGACGCCTGCATTGATTGTAGGGAGAGCCAACGCGTCAGTCCGAGTTACACACTAGCCAGCGTGTTGAGAGCGCCCGCACCGGCGTTGTTGACGAGGACCGCGATCTCATGCGGCGCGACGGCCGCCAGGACCTCCTTGAAGCACGCCCGCACCGCCCTGTTGCCGAACCACCCACTTGTTAGCGCTTATGACGGCCATCATGAAGTTACGCGCGGTGTCTTACTGCTCGTCCGAGACGTCGCACTCGAAGACGAGCACGCGGTTGCCTCGGTGGGCCAGACGCATATCATTAAGCAGCGACGCGCGCGCGGCGGACAGCGCGGCGGCGTCCACGTCCAGCAGCACGAGCGTCGTGCGCGAGGCGGCCGCGAACACGCACCGCGCGAGCTGCCGCCCGATGCCGCGGCCCGCGCCCGTGATGACCACGGCCTTGCCGTCGAGACTGAAGCGCCCGCGCCGGAATAGCAAGCGCCCCGCCACCAGCAGGAGGAGCAGGAGCAGGGGGAGCAGGAGGAGGAGGAAGAGCATTCTCATTCCCGTGATGATCGGCGGATACGTTCGCTGTTGACGCGCAAGGAACTGAAACCCATAAAGTTAGTGTACAGTATGGTGTATATTTTTGTGATGTAAAGTGCACTTGAAGTGATTATTTAAAGTCAGTAGCCGCTGCTCTTTTGCCCGACAAGACCGACAGGTGGTGGACGAGGTCGACTATCCCCACGGTTCCGGCGCCTGGTGGCGAAAGGCGAGACACAAGGCAGATGCCGATGTGCATGAACACTGTTCATTGAACGGCACGCGCCTTCACATGGTGTTGCTTTCTTGGTGGGGAACGGCGCCGAAGCGCGCGGGTGACGCGCCCCGGCCGATCCGCAGATGGCTCTGCAGAGGCCAGGCGCCACCCGGCACTTTTGCGCGAACTCATCTCTAGTAACAGGTCACAGTACATGTTGCCAACGCGATCACAGTCGCTTGTTCCAAAACGTACTGGGATAAGATGGAAAACGCTGATACAGTATAACGTTGTTGAGTGGCACGTGACGTGGACACCAAGCGGGCCATTCCGCCCCGGCGGCGTCAGCACCGAATGGGCAGAAACGTCGCCCCATCCAAAGGCTTTGAAGCGCTTCCTGAACGGCCGACGGACTAATCGCGCTTGTAAAGCCGGACTTGGTCACTCGCCGAGTGAAACAGCACAGCACAACGGTTCGATCGGCCGATCTTTCCCCCGGCTCGCTCAGTGCGCTTGAAGCATTTGACCAACATTGTTCCCGACTGTCGGGAGAGGAGCGCTGTAGAGGGTTTGGTCGGTACAGTGTACTGTACCAAGCGCATCACGGAATTCCGTCCGCTTCACGAAACGCGTGCGTGTTCCTCCGCATGAGTTGCCGTTGTGCCACGGTCGCCGCCGCGAGTGGAACGGTGCCGCCCAAACCACGAGCGGAGCAGCAGGCCGGTCTTGTTCACGCACGGCCATGACCTGGCGTGACGCATAGAGTAAAGTCGAGCGGTGGGTCGGCGGCCTCCGACCCCTGCCAACTGGTGATTACACGTGCGCGCTTCAGGCGGTCGCTATCGACCGGCTGGGTGGCTGGCGGCCATGTGTCCTCGACCGCCAGGTTGCAGTCGGCGCGAACGCTTGGAGGACAGGCGGACGATCCACTACTGTACAGTGGCGGCGCCATGCGCTATGCATGTTGACCGTGGTCGGCGCAACCACGATTGGGTGGCTGGCCGGCGCGCTGAAGGCCATCAACCTGGGTACAATACTGTACACTGTGGGGCGAACCGTACAGTATGGAGGGTACGCCACGCTGGCTGTGAAGATCCCGTACGGACCGGATCATTCGACTTGGCGTTTGTATGCCGCGCCGCCCAACGGTTGAGGGATGCGCCTTGCTCGAGGCGGGCGTATCCTCTCATCCGCGCCCGGCCTTGATCTCTTCACTCAGGGGGTGACACTCTCAGCTGTGATTTCGACGGTGGAAACTGCGCTCCGCCCCCTTTGGAGCTCCGCGTCACCCCCTGCGCGCCCAACTCTACGCACGCGCGCGAGCGCAGTTGAAGGCGCCGGCCAGTCTCTCGCGCGCGTCCGAGTGACGAAGGAGCGTCTGTCTGCCACGCTCGATCCTCCCAGACCGCATCGCCACCCACTTTACGTCTCCGAGCCAATCCCTATAAATATGCACTTGTGATCCGCCATGACCCGTCAAAACCGAGCCCCTCCGCAGCATTTCTTGCCCTCGTCCGCGTCCACCAGATTGTTTCGCCACCTTCGGCGCCGTACCGCGCCACGCCGCGCTAAGTGCGATCGGCCACCTGGGTCTCCTCCGTTCTTATGACCACCACCAAGCGCGCACCTGCGTGGCTGTAACGGAGGGCAGAGGAACTGCTCGATGCGACGTACCACTGTTCGCGGGGCGTCATAATCGGCGCAGGTCTCTCGCCCACCGCCCCCCAAGCGCGAAAAAAGGGGAGGGCACGGGGTCCTCCCGTCCTCGAGGCTCGACCGGCTGTCGGCGAGTGAGAGCTCACTCACTCCCCACGTTTTTTTCCCCTGCCACCTTCCCTTCTCCCCTCCTCCCCCCTTCCTTTTTTCGAGCCTCCCCCCTCCCCCGCCTTCCCTGCCTCTCAGTTTGATAAAGCGCGTCGGGGGGTCACTTGGGCATTTGGCCGTCGTCCGCCTTCATCCTCCAGAGCTGGTCGCTCGTCCTCGGCGTCGATACACGTCAGAGCCAGGGAGCGGAGGACGGCAATCGGGTCGGAATAGACGCGTGACCGAGCGATTCCCCCTGCAAACCCCAAAAGCGAGCGTTAGACATCACCAGCCACCATGGTCGCGGGGTCCGTCGCGTCGTTCCTGGTCGACGGCATCGCGCCGACGGCGGCGACCAAGTGCCGCTACAAGACGGGCAAGTGCACCAACACGCGCTCGAGCAAGCGCAACGGGCAGCCGCACCAGCTCTGCCTGTACCACCGCGAGAAGGCCAACAAGATCCAGCGCAAGTTCGATCGCCAGAAGCGCCAGGTCGCGCGCGTCAAGAAGACCAGCGCCGCCGTCACTGTCAAGACCATGGCGCCCACGATGGTGTCCGCGTCCTCCGCGCTGAGTAGCAACGTGTTGGACCTCGACCTGGCCTCGGCGTTCGCGCTCTCCTCCCCGTTCGGCAGCAGCGGAATGATGGCGTCGCCGTCTTCGTCCACGACGTCTTCCTCGTTCACCACGCTCGCCGCGCACGACGTCGACATCTACTCGGACTCGGAGTCGAGCCGCTTCTCCACCGACAGTGACTCGAGCCGCTTCTCGACTGACAGCGAGTCGAGCGCCATCTTGGACCAAATGTGGCAGGACCTGCCGCGCTCGGCGATGGAGATGCTTCACGGCGGACTGGACACGCCGATGCCCGCGGCGCCTGTCGGCTGCCATCAGAGCTATTTATCCTCGGACGAGCTCGACTTCCTATGCTCGGCCATCCTCGAGTAGAGTCGTCGCCGGCAAGGAGAATAGCAGTATCTATAGAAGGAGGATATCAGGAGAGGAGAGAGAGAGAGAGGCGTGTTAGTCTGTTGGGTGTGGGCACTCGGATCTGGAGGGTGCCGCGCGTTTTGCTTGTGTGTCCAGTGCCGTGTCTTCGTGGTCGCGTGAGCCATGTGTATGCTTGTCGTTCATTATAATGCGACGCTGTCGGTCGCTTTTCCGTTCTTCGTCCGCAGTGTCTTGGCTTCTTTTTGCATGACGGTCGTGTCGTTGCTGCATCCGCAACGTCACATGGCAGAGCAACGGTTAGTGTTCACTGTGATCGAGACACCAGCGAGCATCCTTCGGTATCTTGGCGTACCTGTTGGGTTGAGCGATCAGCTTGATCAACCCTCGAGCGCAAAAACATTTCTGGAGGCCGCCCAGGCAATTAATAGCGCGATCTTGGCCATCGTCCTGGTCGTCGCCTCATTGGAGATCCGCGCCGCTAAACTGGGACTCGCAAGTGGTTTCGGTCGCTGTCGCGCCCATCTCGTGACCTTTGGCCCAAAATTAGACGCGCCGCTTGGCTCGGTGGGCATTCACTCGTGCGCGCTGGGGCAACAGTGAGAGGGGAAAAGTCGCGTACGTTTCGACTCGATCGGCCATCCATCCGCGTGTGGAGTCGTGCTGCCAGCGAGATACCTTGCCAACCACGGGCTGAACGAGGCTCGCTCTGTCCGCCGTGCGTAGCGAGTCGTGCGTGCATGACGAAGGCAGCCGTGAGCGCGGGCGCGAAGGGCATCTTGAACGGCACGCACACCAATCCGCACACATCGGGAATGATCCACGTCGCGACGACTGCTTTGCTGCTTCTGTAACTCGTTCGTGATCCCGAACCCAAAACCAGCAGCGTCAGACTGACAGCACAAGTCGACTACTGTACCGGTCATAGGGCGGCGTCAAGCCGTTCGCGTGCTTCCGTCTCGGGTTGGACCGCGGTAACCCGAACGACCAGGCGAGTCGGTGTATCACACACACGCATTCGACGACGAGCGCGACCGGGAGTGGCGCGCACCGCCGCGGGGCTTCAACCGAGAGATGCAAGCTGCCGAGACGCCGGCTGCACAGAGAAGCCCAGCATCGATCCTCGCCACCACCAGCGCAGCTATTGCGCATCCTGCAGCCGCCGCATCATCCTCAACAATAGCAGCATCCGCCGCAACTCACACTGCCGACGACATCGCGCTCAGCCCCAACCACTTCAAACTGCTCTACCTGATCGGGCTTTACGCAGTGGCGTCCAACTCGACCAAGCAAAACGAGCGCTGGGTGCGCCATGTGCCGCTGCTCGTGCTCATGTTTGAAGGGATCGTGCGCGGCAAGTTCGAGTTCGACTACGCGCCAGCGTCCATGCGACTCTCGTTCAAGGGAAAGACGCTGCGGCGATGGGTCAACGTGTCGCGCGAGGGCAAAGCGGCGATCGACGACCTGTGGCAGTTGCGCCTGATCAACGGGCTGAAGCTTTCGAGCGACGATTTCCAGCCCATTACGGCATACCAAGTGTCCATGAAAGGCCAGCTCGTCCTTCAGCAACTGCCTTCGGCGCTCAAAGACGACATCGACTCGTTCGTGTACCCGCCACCTCCACTTGAGCGCAAGCTTGTCATCGTCGCCTATGATGGCGATCGATTCGTGCTCAAGTCAGGCGCATACAGCAAGCCGAGCGCCATCACTGAGAGCGAGGACGTGTCGTACGTCTCGAGTCCGTTCCTTCCGCGGTGTCTCCGCTCGAACGGCTTCTACCACATTGCGGAGCGCAGCAACCGAGACCGGGCCGACGAGTGCGCGCGGGGCTTCTCCAACATCACAAAGAAGACATCCGAGGCGATATCGATCGGCGACGTCTACGCGCTCATCGGCGAGTGGGTCCCATTCGGCTCCAACCAGATCGTCGCGCTCAACGAGCGCATGGGCGCACTCGACCGTTGCCAAGGCGGAATCCTGACGAGTTTTGTCGACAAGTCGCCCACTGACGCGCAGTTTCGTGTGCCCGTGGGTCAGAAGCAGGTGCGAATCCTAGACTTCGACTTTGTCCGCTTCATCAACTTCGAGGCCGAGAGCCATTTTCCGGAGACGCCCGGGATCGTACAGGTCGAGCACTTTGGCATGCACTTGAACTCGGATGGGTCTCTCATCCACGGCATCAAAGTGGAAGCTATCATGGACCGCAAGGGCGACGACATCTCGATCGACCATCTTTCGCGCTTGCTCGTGGACATCCACCAGGACTCGTCGCTCTTGGTCAACGATCTGCTCTCGCGCTACCAGCTTGGCCTCCTCGAGATGATTTATCTTGGGGACTCGTTCCAGCGCAACAAGTTCAACTGCATCCTTGCGAAGCAGATTCAGCCGAAGCTGCCAGCAAGCGAATACGTGAAGAACCCGTTGTATGCCAATGAGCTCGCACAGGTGCTCGGTGACATCGTAACCAGCCACGATTTGAGCCCGGAAGACGTGCTCGTCGTCGGAAAGGCCAGGTGCTTGTTCTGCGGACCGAATGTGTTTCGGTACGAGAATGTCTTCACCGCGTACGTCGGTCTCGTGTGTCGCGACATTTTCATCAAGAACTTCTTCGCACGCACATTTGTGCTTGACGCATCGCTGAAGGAGATCCGGCATCTGATTCGACGGGTACATCGTGAGCCAGCAACCGTGATGAAAGTGCGCGAGAAGCTTGCAGTTGCCTCGAAGGACACCATTTACTGGCCGAGACGCTCGAGTACCTCTTGGACTCCCTTGAAGCTATTCCGATCACGTCGCAATCGGCCCGCAGCGCCTCGCGGCCACCATCCGCGTCATCAAATGGACCGAGCGCATGTTCGGGAAACACCGACGTCGACGCGCGGTTACTCCAAGCACTCGCGTTGCCGCAACTGAAGGCACAGACCATCATGCGGTGCCACGACTCCATCAAACTCATGGAGAACACTATGCTACAGCTCGAACAGCTGCAGATGATCGCGGAATCGACCGCAACCAACCAGCTGGAGCAGGTATGTCGCCGCGTGAACCTCAACACCCGCGCACTCATGAGCGCAAGTGAGAAGCATTTCCAGTCGGCGCTCAAGCTGCGGGCACTTCAGTTCTTCGTAGGGGGCGTATTTATCTTCGACGTCATCGATCGGCTTGACGCTGGCTCGTGGAACATGCACGTTCCCAACTGGGCAAAGAAGGCGCTCATCGATCCACTCTTGGGTCATCCGTTCGCGTGGTGGAGCATCAACATGCTCATCCTCGCCAGCTTCGCAGTGCTGCTGCTCATGATCTCGAAGTATTTCGCCGAGCGAGCGTTCGGGTTCTGCACCGTGACCTTCGAGGTCAACCGCAAGATATCGATAGCGAACTTGGGCGAGCTGGTGGCCACGCGCTTGCTCCGATCTGACACATCGCGCAGTATTCGTGCGAGCGCCAGACATCCATCGACCCGGTTCCGGACGACCAAATGGCGCGAGACCGACGCCAGACTATGGGGTATCGCGCCTCCCGAAGTCGAGCTGACGTATGACGATAAGCACAACTTCCTGCTGTTCGTGTCGCTGCGCGTCGACGCCAAGCGCACCCACGTCCTCGAGGACGAGTGCATCCGCCGGTTCTACGAAATCTTCTCCCGCGCTGGCGTCTTGCTTGATAGCGACAACGGCGAGGACGTGGCCTCGTGACGTAGCGAGCGATAGCATCGCATCTTCGCCACTTCGGTCAGGGAATGGCCTCGGCTGCGTCGGTCATACGAGCTTCAACGGCGCGTAGTCTCCTTCGTGGCGATTGTCCACGCGAAGCAACGCACCCAGGCTGGCGTACAGCACAGCAGCTCTCCCAAGGAGACCCGTCGCGGTTTCACAAGCCGAGTTTGACAGGAGAGATTACTGGAGGCTGTGTTCGACCGGACAGACTACTGGATATCAGTCTGTCCATCTATCCGCTCAGTGGCTGGGCGTACTCTGGACGCGCTCCGTCGCTCGGATCGCATCAACAGGTCGAGTAATACTCCGCAGGTCGCCGCGCGGCGCCGGCCGCGTCTAGAAGTTGGCCATTAAATGCCGACCGCGTCTAGAAGTTGGCCATTAAATGCCGACCGCGCCGCCTTCAGCGCCTGCCGCGGCCGCTTCTCCTCCACTTGTTGTATCGCCGACTGCTTCTGGTCCGCGCTGCCTTTCTTGTGGCTTGTTGAAGTTTTGAGAAGTGCGGCGCATGCGCGGATAAGCGAAAGGGAAACATACTTGATAAAGTATCCACATCCCCTCCAATCAGGCTGAGATCGTAACTTAATCAAGACTAATTTAATATAATGTGGACCACATTAACTGCCCACATTGCGGTGCATCTGGAAAATGGCCATCACAACGCCGGCCATCCATGAAAATGCTCGGGCGCGCCGCACACGGCTGGCGGTCGCGCGCGTTGCTGCTCGCCCCGCGGCCGCAGCTGCACCGCCGCCTCGCGCGGGGACTGGCGAGCGTCAGTGGAGACAGCGGCAACGGCGAGCAGCCCAGCGACAATGGCGGCAAGCCGCTCACGCCCAAGGAACTGGGGTCGTACCTGAACGACAACCTGTCGCGCTTCACGCCCGACGCCATCCGCAACTTCAGCATCGTCGCGCACATCGACCACGGAAAGTCGGTACGTCTGCCTCTGCTGTTCCATCTTGAAGGCGGTGGTGACGTCGCACCGCGCCTTACTAACTCTGAATGATCTCTACTCGCTAGACGCTTGCCGATCGGCTGCTGGAAGTGAGCGGCAACATCACGCAGCGCGAGCGCGAGAACGCGCAGCACCTCGACAACCTCAAGGTTCGTTGCCCAGTATCGATATTCAACTACCCAAGTGCTATCTATTCAAACGGGTTGTGCTGACGCGCCAATAGGTGGAGCGCGAGCGCGGCATCACGGTCAAGGCGCAGACGGCGTCCATGGTGCACTTCGGCACCGACAAGCCGTACCTGCTCAACCTCGTGGACACCCCAGGTCACGTGGACTTTAGCTACGAGGTCAGCCGGTCGCTGGCCGCGTGCGAGGGCGTGCTGCTGCTCGTCGACTGCTCGCAGGGCATCCAGGCGCAGACGCTCGCCACCTACTACGCCGCCAAGGAGCGCGGCCTGCGCGTCGTGCCCGTGCTCACCAAGATCGACATGCCGCACGCGCAGCCCGAGGACTCGATCTTGAGCCTGTCGAGCCTGCTGGATGTCGACCCGGACGCCGTGCTGCTCACTTCGGCCAAGAGCGGCGAGGGTATTGCGGACGTGCTGCCCGCGGTCATTGACCGCCTGCCGCCACCGGTCGATGTCGGCAAGCGAGATGCACCGCTTCGGTGTCTGCTCGTCGACTCGTACTATGACGACTACCGCGGCACGATCTGCCTCGTCAAGGTCGTGGACGGCGCCATTTTCCCAGGCGACCGCATCTGCAGCTCGCACCAGAACACCAAGTACGAGGTGCAGGAAACGGGCGTGCTCCTCCCGCAGCGGTACAAGACGCGTGGCCTTTATAGTGGCCAGGTCGGCTACATCATCGCCGGTATGAAGACCACTACGGAGGCCAAGGTGGGCGACACGTTCTACCGTGAATACGCGCCCGTGAAGCCCCTACCCGGCTTCCAGGAGGCGAAGAGCATGGTGTTCGCCAGTATGTACCCGACCGACGACTGCAGCTTCGACGACCTGCGCGTCGCGATCGAGAAGCTGACGCTCAACGACGCGAGCGTGACGGCGCAGGTCGAGACGAGTGGTGCGCTCGGCATGGGTTTCCGCTGTGGGTTCTTGGGCCTGCTGCACATGGAGGTGTTCCACCAGCGACTGTCGGACGAGCAGAACATGCAGGTGCTCGTCACCGCGCCCATGGTGCCGTACACGGTGATCGACCAGGTGAGCGGCGAGGAGAGCGTGGTCGAGACGCCCGGAGCGTTCCCCGTACAGACCAAGAACTACACGGTGCTGGAGCCCATGGTGGAGGCGTCGATCATCACGCCGAGCGAGTACCTGGGTCCGATCCTGGCGCTCGCCAAGGACAAGCGCGGCGTGCAGACCAACCTCGTGTATCTCGAGGACGGGCGCGTGGTCGTGAGCATCGACGTGCCATGGCAGGAGGTCGTGACCGACTTTTACAACGAGCTGAAGACCATCTCGTCCGGATATGGTGCGTCAATTGCTCGAGGTTTATCTCGGGAACGAGTGGCTTATTGTGTGTGACGTGTGAACTGTGGCAGCGACGCTCAACTACCTCGAGATCGAGCCACAGAAGTCGGATATTGTCAAGGTGGACATTCTGATCAACGCCAAGCCGCTCGACGCGCTCTCGTTCGTGTGCCACCGCAGCAAGGTGCCATATCTGTCGTTGGTGGATTATCAGCGCTGTGTTGGTTAGCGGTTCAAAGTGTACTAACGTGGATGTCGTTTGATGGACGGCAGGCTGTGGTGGACGGCCGCGCGCTATGTCTGAAGCTCAAGAAGGTGATCGATCGGCAGCAGTACGAGATCTCGATCCAGGCGTCGCTGGCCGGCAAGATCTTCGCCAAGGAGCGCATCGCGCCGTTCCGCAAGGATGTGCTCATCAAGTCGGGCAAGACGGTGGGCGGCGGCGACCAGACGCGCAAGAAGAAGCTGCTGGCCAAGCAGAAGGAGGGCAAGAAGCGCATGAAGACCGTCTCCAACGTCCAGCTCTCGCAGGACGCCTTCTGGTCCGTGCTGTCCAAGTAAATGGCGTGCGTGACACTTCAACGCAGTCAACATAGACCCGCAGATAACAACACCTCTTGGTATTCCGACCGGCCCTTTGGTCGGTCGCCAGCACTCTTCACAACTCGATTCACTCGACGCGCTTCCATCTTCAAAGCTACTGCTCCCCGCCCTTCTCCAGCTTCTCAAAGTCCTGCTTCATGAACTCCAGCGCAGCGCCGACGTCGTCCACGACCTGGTACGCCGGGTGTTCAAAGTGGTTGGCCGGCCCCACGTGCATGCCCGTGAGCGTCAGGATGGACTTCCACCGGCCGCCGGCGGCGTTGGCGCCCTTGATGTCCGTGTTCGGGTTGTCGCCCACCATGTAGATGCGCTTGACGTCCTCGTGCTGGCCGTCGATGAGCGTCTCGGCGTACTTGAAGGACGTGACCTCGGGCTTGCCGAACAGCGTCTGCTTGAGCCGGTGGCCCGTCGTGCGGAAGTACAGGTCCTGCGCAGTAGCGATGCCTGTTAGTCGACGTGTTCATGACCATTCTAGCTTAGATAGACGCCATTCATGTACCTCCAGGACGGCGCGGAAGGCGCCAGCGCCGAAGCGCGGTAGGTGGAACTCGCCGACGTACTGGAAGTCTGAGCAGGCCGAGTAGAGCGGCACGTGCTGCTGCTGCGCGAGGCTGCCGAGCAGTCCGTCGTTGGCGCAGAGCACGTCCATGACGATCTGCAGCTCGCGGCCCCAGTAGATGGGGTCGATGAGCACGAAGATGGCGCCGAACTTCTGCTCCTCGAAGCGCCCTTCGTGCGGGAAGTCGCCCGAGACTTTGATGTCCGGATACATGGTCGGGAAGTGGTTGTGTAGCTGGCCGACGGTCACGACGTTGCGGAAGCCGTAGTTGGCCATCACGGCGCTGATCTCGTCGCAGTCCTTGCCCACGGCGAGCACCAGGTCGTCGCGGTGCTTGTCGGCCAGCGCGCGCATTGGCGTGTGGCTGACGCACACGAGGCTCGGCGACACGTCGACGCCCAGGATCTGCGAGATCTGCGTCGCCTTCTTCTCCTCCAGGTACCCGCCACCGTTGGTCATGATGGCGAACGGGACGTCGTCGCGCTGCAGCTCCTCGATCACCTCGCGCGCGCCCGGGATCGGCGCCTTGCCGCGCAGCAGCACGCCGTCCACGTCAAAGACCACGCCGAACGTGGACGCGAACCGCCTCGAGACCGACCGCCGGGCCATGGCGGAGACCGCCGCCGGCGCGAGCCGCTGCCGCAGGACGTTCATTGTCAGCTACGTAGTTGTGACGCGTATCTAGTGCGCAGACCAGCGCGAATGGGCGAATGAGAAGAGGAGCGTCCCCATCCATTATGATGCGCTCAAAGAGCATCCGACATGATCTCGCTCCGCACGCACGATGCGGGGTTCCAGGAACTCGGGGGGTCGCGTGAAGGTTGCGCGAAAGTTACACGAAACAGTAGTACCGTACACAGCGGAATAAGACGCGCGGCATGACGCGGCGCGCGTCGGCGTCCACGAGGAATGTTCCTGATCGTGTCCGCGAGTACCGTGACCGACAAAAAACTGTACGTGCGCCCGACCCATCGGAAGAGGACCAAACTTCGGGCGCATCATCTTGGCAGAGTAAACGGCAGCCAGCGCACTGGAATGGGATCGAATTGAATTGATCGCCAATCAAGTGCGGGAGCACTTCCCACTGAAGTAAGTACTATACCGGTACTCCGCCTCGTCAATTCTCGACCTGTTATTAGCGACGCGGATGTGTTGTGTACCGGAGTGCTCCCATTCCTTGCGCCGAACCTGTGCGCTGGTCGTTGTCGCCTCCAGGTGAATGCTCATTCACCTGGATCCAATCGCAGGGCATGGACGCCGCCACGTCCCAGCCGCACCGTTTCTTCAACCGTTCAGCCTTTGATAATGTGGTGCACACCACATTCGGCTGTTAAACCCTAGTCCAAGGTTTCAAATCGGAAAATTTGGGTTGAACCGCGGCCGTGTTTGCGCATTCACCTGCTCCAGATCGTCGACAGATGGCCAAACAGGGCGGGAGGGGAAACCCCGCCTGTCGCGAAACCTCTTGCGTTCACTATACCCTGCACCATCGGAAATGTCGCCCCTCCTGACTTCCCGAGAAAAGCCAGGGGCAACCTCTCGCGGGAGGCACTTCATTTACCAACTCGGCGCGTCGGTCGAAGACCTCGATACCCGATACATAGCAGAAGCAAGATGGCGACCACCGCCGCTGCCCCCGCCGCCGCCCAGGCGCCCAAGCGCCGGCCGCTGACGCTGCCAGAGAAGATTCTGACGCACTGGGCCGTGGGCCTCACCAAGCCCGAAGTCGAGCCGGGCCAGATGCTGTGCGTCAAGGCGCAGTGGACGCTCGCGTGCGAGATCACGTGGAAGTCGATGGACAAGACGTACCAGGACATGGGCCGCCCGCGCATCTGGCGCAACGACCGCTTCTGGCTCGCCGTCGACCACACGGTCGACCCGCGCGTGAACCACCTGCCCACGCAGAAGATGATGATCAAGGCGTCCGAGGACTTCGCCAAGGAGGCGCAGCTCACCAACTTCCAGCCGCCCAACACCACCATCCTGCACACGGAGTTCTACCGTCAGCGCGCGCAGCCCGGCCAGATCGTCGTTGGTGCCGACTCGCACTCGTGCAGTACCGGCGGTCTCGGCGCCTTTGCCATTGGCCTCGGCGCCGCCGACGTCGTCATGCCGCTTGTGACGGGTGAGACGTGGATTAAGGTGCCCGAGACGGTCAAGATCGACTTCGTCGGCACCCCTCCCATGGGCATGGGCGGCAAGGACGTCATGCTGTACACGCTCGGCCAGCTCAAGTGCAACACGGTCGCGACTCAGCGCTGCATTGAGTGGGGCGGCAACATCGCCGCGCTGTCGTGCGACGCCCGATTCGCTATCAGTAACATGTCTGTCGAGTTCGGCGGTATCGCCGGTGTGTTCCCGGCTGACGAGCGCACGGCCGCCTACATTGGCAAGCGCGAGTCGCACAACAACGAGGCCATCTACTTCCGCGCTGACCCGGACGCCCAGTACGCCGCCAAGTTCGAGATCAACCTCGACAACCTCGAGCCGCAGGTCGCTCTGTTCCCGTCGCCGGACAATGTCAAGCCTGCCAAGGAGATTGCGGGCATGAAGCTGGACGGCTGCTTCATTGGTGCGTGCACCACGGCCGAGGAAGACCTGGTGCTTGGTGCTCTCGTGCTTGAGGCCTGCCTCAAGCAGGGCATGAAGCCTGTCGCTCACGGCCAGCGTCGTGTCACGCCTGGCAGCCAGCGCATCATTGACAACCTCAAGAAGCACGGCCTTATTGATGTGTACGAGCGTGCGGGCTTCACGGTCGGTGCTCCCGGCTGCAGTTACTGCCTGGGTATTGCCGCCGACGTTGCCGGCGAGAATGAGGTGTGGCTCAGTAGCCAGAACCGTAACTACCGCAACCGCATGGGCCGCGGCTCGATTGCGAACCTGGCGTCGGCCATCACTGTTGCCGCCTCGAGTTTCAACATGGAGGTCACGGACCCGACGCCGTTCCTCGCCTTCATTGACAAGGAGAAGTTCAGGGCTGCCGTTCCTCAGCCGCCCTCGGTGTCGTTCGAGGTCACGAACGAACCTACGCCGGAGCTCCCGGAGGTGGTTGCGGCGACGGGTGACAGTAAGGAAGGTGGTGAGCCGCTTGCCACGCTCGCTGGCCAGATCAAGGGCCGCGCGCAGGTATTCGGCGACAACATTGACACGGACGCCATCCTGCCGGGTGAGTATTTGACGGAGAACGACATGGAGAAGCTCGGCAAGGTTGCCTTCCTGCACACGAACCCGGACTTCCGTGAGAAGGTCACGCAGGGACAGAACATTGTTGTTGCCGGCACGGGCTTTGGCTGCGGCTCGTCGCGTGAGCAGGCTGTGACGGCGCTGAAGGGTGCGGGCGTGCAAGCCATGATCTGCCGCTCGTACGGCTACATTTTCTCGCGCAACTACCAGAACTTCAGCCTGGTGGGCATCCAGCTCACGGACGACCGCTTCTACGAGCTGGCGACGGAGAACGCCGAGATCACGATCAACATGCTGGGCCGCACGATCGAGGTGGGCGGCGAGGTGTTCCGCTTCAACATGTCGCTGTTCGAGGAGCGCCTGCTCGCCGGCGGCGGCATCATGCCGCTGTACAAGAAGTTTGGCAACCGCCTCTTCCGGGTGGCCGTGGCCGACTCGGACGCCGGCGACAGCAGCTGCGGCGGCGGCGACTGCGAGGGCCCCAAGGCCGCCGCGGACACGGCCAGCGGCAGCGACGCGTCCAAGGACCTGTCGTGGTGAGCTCGCGGCCGGGATAGTCGGTCAGCCCGTCGCCATGTACTGGTGGTGGAGGATTTCCTGTTTGCATCTCTAAATAAACGTGTCTACTCTACAGTTCTGCGACGTGTGTTCACTTGACTACTGTATCCATTCGCAAACAAGACGCAGGAACGAGCGGCGCATCACGCGCGTTGAAGTTATGCCGCGCGCTCTTATTTTGGCGCCAGTCCCTCGGAAGAGCAATGCCTCCGCCTATAATTACACCGACCAAAGCGCCTCCGGTCTCCCCATCGCCTCCACATCATCGCGACGCTATTATACTACGCTGTCGACGACGCCATGACGGCCGCCGACGTCAAGATCCCGCCCGACTGGCTGCGCACCGTGCGTTCCCCCGCGCTCCTCCCTATCGTGTAGCTCACCAATGCGTCACTAACGCGCCGTATATTGTGATCCGAAGCCCGCACATGAGACGCGCAGCCAGCTGCTGGACGCGCGGCGCGTCGACCGACGCGAGTGGGTACTCGCGCGGACCGCGGCCGAGTCCTCGGACCGCAAGTTCGCGCGCTCCGAGACGCTCTTCCGCGACTGGTTCCGGCGCACGGGCGTCTTCGACTCGCCTCGGACGACGCCAACTGCATCATCAATCCCCGCTGGTAGTGGCAGTGCGTCGGTGACGCGCTCGGCGATGCTGGAGCAGCGGCAGGCGGCGCGGCGGATTGCCAGTCTCGCGTTCGAGCCGCAGGAGATCGAGCGGCTCGCGGACCGGCCGCGCGCGCACGAGCTCCGCGAGTGGTGGAAGCAGCGCGACGGCTACGTCGAGGACCCGCTCGCTCGCTTCGGAGACTCGACGCGGCTGGAGCTCATGCGCAGACGCGGGCGCGTGGTCGGCAAGCGCGGGGACGACCAAGACGGCAGCAACCAAAGCAGCGACTCGGCGGGGGAGGGCGTGAGGCTGCAGCGAGCGCGCAGGAAGCAGCAGGAGGTCGCGCCCAAGGTCACGCGCGTGCGCCATCCGGTGCCCGACGCGTACTTGGGCGCCGACCGCGCGGAGGCCGCCACCATCCAGCGCGCCGACGACCTGTACGCGCAGAAGCGCCGATCGGTAGGGCTGGAGTCGTGATGCCATTGCCTCTGCCAATTGGGTACTAACGACAGCATGAACACACGATCAGGAGCCGCCGATCAGTCGGTCGACGGGCGGGGCGGGCGGTCTCGGTGGCCTCGCGGACGAATCCAAGTGGTCGCTGCCCATTTCGCCCATCAAGGGAGCCAAGGTGAGTCCTCACGCGGTCAATCTGTTGCGGGCAACATCAGTAACGACGCTCCATGTGCTTGTGAACGCCATCGAAGCCAATCAAGCGGTCGCACGCGCTTCGGGAGGGCGTGTTCGCCGAGGGCCTGGCCCAGCGCTCGATGCTCGACCAGCTCAAGACGGCGGCGGCGTCCCTGCCGTCGGTCAGCTCGCCGTCTCCGCCCATGCTGTCGCCTCTGACGCGCCACCACCATCACCACACCGCCGGGGTCGACGCGGGGGACGGAGACGACCCGCGGCAGCCATCGGTGCGCTGCGGCGGCTTCTCGTGACGCTCATGGATGACACGCAGCAGCAACCAACACGCGGCTCTTTTCACACCTCGCTTCTCATCCAACCGTTAATATAGACCCTGCTTCTACGCGTTCTGCGCCTGCCAGTGCTCGACCCAGGCCAGCGTGCGCTCGACGTTGCTCTCCATGTCGTCGACCGTGACGCTGTCGAGCACCTGCACGATCTCGGGGACGTAGCTCTCCGCCGCCTCCTGGTACACGACCTGCATGATCTCGCACTCGACGTTCTCGGCCACCTTCTTCTCCGAGTACCCGCGCCGGGTCAGCCGGTCGAAAAGCGTCGTGTTGTCCACGCGCAGCACGACGACGAGGTCGAACCAGCGCTCCGGGAAGAAGTCGCACGTGTGGAAGTCCACGACCTTGCCGCCCTCGGCCATGAGCTCCTCCATCTCGTCGCACACCTTGTCCTCGTCCAGCACCAGGCAGTCGAACTCCTCGTCGCGCCCGCTGTGCAGCCCGCGCTCCTTCACCAGGTCGCCCACGTTCACGTGCTGCAGCGCCGACCGCTCCTGTTATCATCGTCATTATCCACCAAGGTCAGCGTTCTGCACCCTTCGCCTCGTAATGGAGATACTGTAGGCCGACAATCGCACCGCCAGCATCTGGCACATGGACGTCTTGCCCGTTCCCGGCGTGCCCGTCACCAGGATGTTCGGCAGCCGCGCCATCGCTTCGTATGCGCGTCGGTAGACAGAGAGGAAGCGGTCGATCGCGCCGGTCGGTCGGTCAATTGATTGCCGACGGAGATGGCTTCTCATTCGCCAGCCAGTCGAGGATTGACGTAGAAATGCTAAAACGAGGTGCGGTAATGGTTCTTGATACTAAACGGGGTGAGATCCCGGGGCCAGTCAGTGGTGTCCTCAATTCCGCTCTGTCCTGTTTCTGCTGTCCCATCCAAACTTGAGGTAATCCTGTGATTAGACGAAAATCGCGTCCCGTCTCTATTTTTTGCGTGTTTTTGTCGAATCAGGACATGTTATTAGCGTGACGGTTCGCTGTTTCAGCCAATCAGCGCGCAGTTGAAGCCCCTTCCGCCGTTTTTTCCCCCGATCATTCATTCTGAAGCACACGCGCATTCGCCACCCGACACCACCCGCGGACCGACACTTGCGGCCGCCGCTTCCGCGCTCGCTCTCCGTCTCATTTCTCCGGCGGCGGCGGCGACCGTCAGCGCCTCACTTCAGCTTCCGCAGCAGCCGATGCTCCGTCCGGCGCTGATACCGCCGTCCCCGCCCCGGAAAGCGACGCAGGACCCGCGCAACATGACGATGGACGAGCGGCAGCCGCTGCTGCCGTCCTACTCGCCGTCCGTGGCGCGCCTGCGCCGCGAGGGCATGGCCGCCTCCGCGCTCGCCTGGCCCGCCACCTTCGAGGAGGGCGTCGACGCGCGGTACGTCCGCGTCAGACTGTCCATTCACTGTGTAAAGCGCCGTAGTGGCTGACGTTTGATGCTGTGACCGTGACCAGGATGGCGTCGCCGGCGTCCATGGTGCGCACTCCCCGGTCGCCGTTCGCGTCGCCGTTCATGGACCGTCAGCGCCTCCTGCAGAAGCAGCCGCCGCCCGTGGTGGTGGAGGAGGCGGGCGCGCCGCAGGGCCACTCGTCGTTTAAGGACGCGGCGTTCAACGCCATCAACGTGCTGCTGGGCGTGGGCGTGCTGTCGAGCCCATTCGCGCTGCGCTCGAGCGGCTGGCTGCTGGGCGCGCCGCTGTTCCTCTTCTTCACGTTCGTGACCAACCACACGGCCAAGCTGCTGGGCAAGTGCCTCGACTTCCAGGAGGGCATGCAGACGTACCCGGACATTGGCGAGGCCGCGTTCGGCACCAAGGGCCGCGTCATCATCAGCATCACCTTCTTCTTCGAGCTCTTCACGGCCTGCGCCATGTTCTTCGTCGTCAGTACGTTCTCCGCCTCGGTCGGTGCCATTATGACGATGCGAGCGCTTGACTAATGATCTCTGTGTCGCCCTTTCGACAGTCGGAGACACGCTGGCGGCGCTCATCCCGTCCTTCACCGAGGCGCAGCTGACGCTCATCGCCTTCCTCACCATCATGCCGACCATGTGGACCACGCAGATGTCCATGCTGTCGTACTTCAGCATCCTCGGCTTCATCTCGTCGCTCTTCTGCCTCTACACGGTCCTCTACGTCGGCTTCGCGACCGACGAGACGGCTCCCGGGTACGTGTCGGGCAGTCTGCTGCACCCGCAGCCGATCGAGGTGCTCGCCGAGGCGGACCGCATCCCGCTCGCGATCGGCCTCACGATGGTTGCGTTCGGCGGTCACTCGGTCTTCCCGTCCATCTGCAGCTCACTCGAGAACAAGGCCAGCTACCCGCGCGTCGTCGACGTCGCCTACCTCGTCGCTGGTGTCGGGTACGGCGTCATTGAGCTCTGTGGGTACCTCATGTACGGCGTGGGCACCAAGAAGGAGATCACGCTCAACCTGATCGCGTCGTACCCCGGCGCACTCACGACGCTCGTGGTCTGGGTGGTCGTGCTCAACCCGCTGAGCAAGATCGCCATCACGATCCACCCGATCGCGCTCGCCATCGAGGAGTTCCTGCTCTCTCGACAGGAGATGATGGCGCCCACGTCGCGCAAGACGGCCTTCTACCGCGCCTTCATCCGCTCGACCATCGCGGTCGCGGCCGTCTTCTGCGCGCTGTTCGTGCCGCACTTCGCGCGCCTCACGTCGTTCCTCGGCGCCTTCTTCGCCATGATGGTGTCGCTCTTCTTCCCGTGCGTCTTCTACCTCAAGCTCTTCTGGCACCGCCTCTCGCGCTTCGAGATCGGGCTCAACGTGACGCTCGCCGCGCTCTCCATCGTCTTCTCCTTCATCGGCACCATCGCGTCCTTCGTCTCGCCCGCCGACTAAGCAGTAGCCACCCTCTGACACGACTCGGGACTCCAGCAGTTGTTTCCTTTTGCTCTCACTTACTTTAGCGATCGACCGCGAATAGACGCATCTTTTTATTGTTTACACACCGAGTCCTTGGTGTCGATTGCTTCTCGTCGTTGTCTCCGCTGCTGCTGTTGTTTCTTTGTGGTTAATCTCCGCGTCGTAAGATGACGAGAGTTAGTGCATGGATGTTCCTACTACTGTAACTTACTGCTGGGCCGCCGACTGATCGTCGTCGCGTTTCGGTGGCGTAGACAGCGGCGCGTCCTGCGTCTCGTCGTTCGGAGCTGACGCTGACGCCGTCGACGAAGGCGCTGACGAGGATGACGACGACGCCAGCGCGCTCAGGTAGCTCG
The DNA here is from genome assembly GCA_023338115.1 of Phytopythium boreale. Lineage (NCBI taxonomy): Eukaryota > Oomycota > Peronosporomycetes > Pythiales > Pythiaceae > Phytopythium > Phytopythium boreale. Next base: position 78,208 of record JAADYG010000038.1, read on the forward strand.
TGAACGTGATCGACCGACGCTTGCCACCGACGCGTTCGCACGGGTTGTCGCCGTCGCGAGATACCGCGGGCAGCCCGACCTCGATGTCGTCGACGCTCCGGCGCGCCGACCGCCGGCCGCTGCCTCGACCACTTGCACTGCGCCAACCAAGACAGCAAACAAACACAGCGTCAGCTACTGTACTCCTCAACGCAGACAGGTCCCAGCGGGAACTTACGTGAGGACGCGCGCCGACGGTCGTCGATAGAGCAGCCCACCGTTCTGCGGACCCTGGAAGCCTAGACCGCCTAGCAGCTCCGTGAGGCAAGCTGTCGTCGACATGTCGAGGTAGTTGTCGATGGCCTGACGGTTCACTGTGTGGCGAGAACGCCGCGAGCCGCCAGTCCCGTCGTTCGTGGCACCATCCGCCTCCTTGTTGTCATCGTCGTCGCTGTTGGCTCCTTCGTCAGACTCCTCGGTTGTGCTCAGTTCCACGACATCGTCGTCGATTTGCCCCCGGCGGGTCGCGACCGTGTGGTGGTGGTGCATCGGCTGATCGCCACCGTCTTCTCCTTCCGTGTCGGTCGCGTCTTCAGCCTGAGACAACACCTCCGTCACGACAGCCAGCTGAGCGCCGCCGCTTCCGGGCTTCAGGGTTGATGCTGACCCCACCGACGCCGACGTCGGGCCCGAGAAGCTGAATCCGCGCTCGAGAGTCGACTTGCGCTTGAGGACGCCAGCATGCTTACGCCGAGAGAGCAGTACGACGCCAAAGATGGTGGTCGCGATGCCCAGCACGAACATGCAGGCCTGCTCGACCGAGAACGCGCGGATCTCTTGGAAGTAAATGACCCCGCCCAGCACTCCACTGATGATCCAGTAGGCCTGGTACACGGGCACGATCGAGAGCGCGTCGTAGTACGAGAGGCCGCGGTTGAGGAAGTGGATCTGGCATAACAGACACGCGACCAGGGCGAACGTGATGAGGTAGCCTTCGACGCGCAGGAAGCAGTCGTTGTCTCCGTGAAACGCGCTCTTTAGCATCTCGGCGCACGACTTGGCGAAGAGCACCGATTGGCCGCCCATCGTGCCCGCGAATCTGAATTCACAAGTAAATAAATGAGGCAACATGAGACCACGTGGTTATGTCAAGCGATAACTGTGGCGTACACCTATCATGAGCACGTACCCCGAGTACCCGACGAGACGGACGGTCGACCACGTGGCTGGGCGCCCGACCTGGATGAGTCGGTGGCGGCGACTCATGAGGCTCAGCTTTTCGACCATCAGGATGAGCATCAGGTGCAGCAGGATGCACAGAAACACCAGCACAAAGTAGGCGCCTGCGTCACAGTGGGCACACACCCGGTTAGTAGTTACCAACAACATCGTTCGGGTTTGTTGCGTCGCTTACACGTGAGTGGGTCGTGGTAAAGGCGCAGCAGCATGTCGAGGTTGTACGACGGCGACGTGTGCGTGGCGAAAGCGACCGCGATCGTGGCGCCGGCAAAGATGACGAGCGTCGCGACGATGTCTTTGCGTGTGAGCTTCTCCTTGTTGAAACATGGCGCGAGGATCTGCCCACCAGTCCGAGATAATCCAACATGTTGGTCACTCCATGCGCGTGGACGACCGACGTATCAAATCTGAGTAAACAGCAGGTCGAGTGATGCTTACCATGTTCCAGACGAGCGTGAGCGCCGCCAGTGGGGCCAAAAGACTCTGTGGCGCGAGCCCGAACGCGACGAAGTCGAGCACGGAGCCGACGATAATGAGCACGAACCCGACGCCCCAAAGCGGCAGCTTGTATGCCGGCACGGGCTCCTTGTTCTGCTCAAAGGCGGTCATCTCGCTCTGCTTGAGTGCCCTCTTCTGCAAGTTGATGCCGACGCTGGCGAGGAAGGAGAAGACGACGGCAATGATGAAGCCAGCGACCCACGCCGAGTGCTTCGGCCCGCGGTAGTCGGCCAGAAAGCACTTGGCGTCGTCTGAAGTGCTCAGTCCTGCATTGCTCGACGATCCGTCGCCACCCCTTGATGAGGTGGCGTTGGATCCACAGAATTCGCTCGACACCGTCTTCTCCTGGGTCGTTGACAGCGAGGCAGAGCAGTTGGTCGCCACGGCCTGCCGTCCATGGGAGAGCACGGGAGAACAGCACAACGTCAACTACTGGGCGTCCGACTCACGTAACCTCGTGGTACAGCGCACCAAGGAGCACGAGTCGCGGCACAGAAGCTCGGGCGAGCCCAGCCCACAGACGCTAAACACGCGCAGACACGAGACGCGTCGGAGCGCGAGCGCGCAGGACGAGTCGGCCGCTGCCGAGCTCGGGAGCGACGCGTTCAGCCGCTGGTTGTACTGCGTCTCAGCCTCGGCGTCCTGGCACATAGAGGAAGGTTACGCTGTAACCATTGCGTAACCCATAGTGAAAGCAAGCGTGTTGGCGTACCATGCTCTTCCAGGTCATGGCGGGCGGCAGGCAGGCCGAGAACACGACCATATCCTCGCAGAACGAGAGCGCGCGGGGGGTTGGCACGTCGCACGACTCGCACTTGAGCGCCTCGGCGGCCGCATGGGCAGGAAGCGAGGCGGCCGTCGCCAAAAGCAGCAGCGCGGCGGCCGGTCGTAACCGCACGGCCTTTCGCTTCTTGCCGGCGGGCGAGCTGCGATCCTTGAGCATGGCCGTCGCGCGTCGGACACTGTGGAGGTGCGGGCGTGGAGAGAGAAGATAGGGGCGCGGCGGAGAAGGAGCGGTACTACGGATCGAACAGCGAGCGCGGGGGAGAAAAGCCGATTGGCATGGCGACGGTCGGCGCCGCGGCGGTCGCGTCCGCTGCCACATTTGGAGGCAACGAAACTGATTCGGGGGTACGCGCTGTGCAGTACACGGGTACATTGGGGTACATCCGTAACCGTGTTTCCGACTACCGTACCCACCCGAATACGGGGACTTGTTGAAGTGGATAACCCGCGGATTTCCAAAAGCGGGTCCCGGATTCTAACGGTGGCGGTCGTCAGCATGTATACTTTGACGGGTTACGCTGTATACCAATTGAGTAATCGTGCACGGGCTCATCCCGGGGTTACTCCCCCTACCCGTAATAAAACCTCGCTTGGATAAGGTTTTATGAGGTTTTTACCTCCAATCCGCCGCTTCCATGCATCGCCATCATCGACCCGGCCAGCCAACAACGACAACGCACTCTCCTAATACCCGGTACAGTGTAGCAAGGGGAGGCGATCGGTCTATCGCCTCGAGAAAGGCCGCGCATCGGACCGGAAGCGCCAGTTGCTCGTTTCGTACAAGCGGCGCGGGATCAGCTCACTGTAAGTACCAAGCGAGGCGTCCGGGTGCACATGATCCTGGGCGCCTGGGTCTCACTGTTCTGCTCCCGTCCCGTGTTGCCCCTTTCGCAGCGAGATGCTCAAGCCGATGAGCAAGAAGGCGCTGCCGACGCCGCCGGAGTGGCAGGCGGGCGGCGTGGGCTCGGGCGCCGGCCAGATCGCGGCCACCGCGACGTCGGCGGCGCTGCCGGTCTACAACGCGACGGCGCTGCGCATCCAGGTGCGCTACCTCAAGTACCAGGCCAAGGTGCGCGCGCTGCTCAAGAAATCGGACCGGCTCACGGACGGCAACCAGCCGCAGCAGCAGGAGAACGGCGCGGCCACGGCGGCGACCAAGGTGGTGGCCCGCGACCGCGCCGTCACGGGCTCGAGCATGGCGCTCGCCGTCGCCATCCAGGCCAAGACGGGCGCCAAGGACGGCGCGGACGCGACGGCGGAGGCCTCGACGCGTCAGAAGACCGCGCCGGTGGTTCCGTCTGCCTACTCGCCGCCGGATATGCGCGCGGGTGCTCGTCCAGAGCCAGCGGCGGCTTCTGCGTGGAGGAACGCGTCTACGGCGTGGCCCATGCCGCCGCTAGTTGCGGACCCGACGCAAATGATGGCTTCGGACGAGGGAGAGCAACGCCGTGGGGATGGCGAGCCGGAAGGAGAGGAAAGCGGCTCGGATGATGGCCGTTTGAGCTCCTCTGACTGCATCCAATGGACAGCAGTGGGAGAGGCCACGCTCGTTGCCAGCGATGAAGACGAGGACTCGAAGGTGGAGCGACCGCCGAGCGGATTCGTCAATGTCATGGAGTCCTCGTGGCTCCTCTCGTCGATCGAGCAGCGCTGCCGACAGCAAGGCGGCGACAACGGGCCGAAGCGGCGCTCGATCGCGCAACTCGCTGACCTGCGCCACTTGATGCTGGACATGCTGTTCATCTTCCGCTCCGGCGTCGATGTGAACCTCCACGGTCGCCCGCCGTCGTCTGTGTCGGTGCATCGCCAAAATCTGATTGCGCGCGTCTCGGAGCGCGTCATGGAGGATGGCGGCGAGCTGTCAACCGATGACAAGCGCCGCGTCGCGCGTATCTTTCGTGGCCTCCAGTCGGACATGATCATGCCGGCGGTGCGCTGTCTGGGCTGGATCCTCACCAAGACGTGGCGCATGCTCTTCCACGGTCTCCACGTTGACATTGACTCGCTGCACTGCGTGCGCGAGATCCTCGAGGCGGCCGAGGGCGACATGAGCGTCGTGTTCACGCCGACGCACAAGACCCACCTCGACTACCTGATCATCAGTTACCTGTGCTTCGCGTACGGCATCCCGCTGCCGCGCATCGCCGCGGGCAACAACCTTGATCTTCCCGTGATCGGGTCGTTCCTGCGCGCGAATGGCAGCTTTTTCATCCGCCGGTCGTTCCGTGGCGACCACCTGTACCAGCAGGTGCTGGAGCACTATGTGCACGAGCTGCTGAGCGACGGCAACCCCGTCGAGGTCTTCATTGAGGGCGGGCGGTCGCGTCATGGCCGCGTGTGCAAGCCGCGTCTGGGCTTCCTGTCCATGTTTTTGGACTACGTGCGGCAGCCGTCTTCGTCGAAGGTGGACGCAGAAAGCAACACTGAGAAGGACGAGTCGAAGAAGACGGTGCTGTTGGTTCCGATCTCGCTTGACTATGACAAGGTGTATGAAGTCGAAGAGTACGCGAACCAGTTGCTTGGCAAGCCCAAGGAGAAGGAGAGTCTCAAGGTGTTCTTCAAGTCGGTCTGGGACATTGTGTTCCTGCGCTGCGGCCACACGTACGTGCGCTTTGGGGAGCCGGTCGCCGTGACGGCCGAGTCGTCGCTCGATGAAGTCGCGCATGCTGTGTCGACGCGTATGCAGACGGCGGGTACCGTGACGGCGACCGCGGTCATTTCGTCGCTGCTGATGTGGAAGCGCACGTACATTACGCGCGAGATGCTGGACGCGCGCGCGATGTGGCTCGTCCAGGAGCTCGAGGCTCGCGGCGCAACCGTCGCTCACGACGACGACGACGACCTCGTAGACCACGCGTTGTCGATCCTGAACGTCAAAGTGGCGGCGAACGGCGTCGTTTCGCCCCATGCCGAGTTCCCCGTGCGCGCGCTTGAGCTCGGATTCTACCGGAACCACGTGCTGCACGTCTTCTTGCCCGAGATGGCGGTCGCTGGTGCCATCGACTGCTTGTTGCGCTCGTGCGAACCGTCGGGTTGTGACACCGCCGTGGTGTCACTTGACTGCGAGCGCGTTGTGGACAAGGCGCGCATGATGTGGAAGTATCTGCGCCACATTTGCCGCCACGACGACGTTGACGTGGAGCAGCAGGTAGCGCAGTTCTTGGAATCGAACCGCGCGTGCAAGTCGGATGGGTCGGCCGTTCACGTGGACACGCAGCAGTGGCGATCGATCAAGATGATTGGGCTGCTCTTGTCGCTGCACTGGTCGTTCGCCGACTCGCTCTGGATCTCGACGCTCGGGCTGTGGAGTCTTGGCGACAAGGGAAGCGCGCCGACCGACCGCGAGTTCGTTCGCCGCGTGCAGACGCTCGCCAAGGATCTGTTCGTGCGCAAGCAGTTGCGGCACGCCGAGGCTCTCTGCGGCGAGACGATCAAGCAGGCGGTGGACTTCCTCGTGGAGCAGTCGGTCGTTCGCCGCGAGCACGCGACGGACGGGTCTGTCGGGCGCGTGCTCGTCTTGGCGGAAGGAGACGAGGACAGCGTTGAGGATCTGGCGCGCGAGGTCAACTCGTGGCGGCAACCGCGCGCGTTCCTGTGGAAGTCGAGCGCGCCGCCCGCGAACGTCGGACGCGAGGACGCGCGCGCGCTGATGGCCGACGCCGGCGCGAGCATCTACGCGCGGTGGATGGCGCCCCCGGTGTAATTTATATATCGACGTGGCTCCTCTAGCGCGCGTGCGTTGGTGGATCTGCGCGTCGCTTCCAGTATGTGGCAAATTGCTGCTGCATGTGACGTGGTGACGATCGAAATATCAACAGCTTCAACGTGGACAAGTGAGAGTTCCGGTACAATGCGGCTAGTTTTGTAAATAACCATGTCAAAGTGGGACAGTACCGTCCACGACAGAACTTTACGGCCGCCACCAACCACAGACAGCTCTTTGATCCGCGAAATGGCGGCCATGGTCCACCTCGGCGGTCTGCGCGCGCTGCCGCTGCGTCCACGCACGCGGCTCCCCGACTCCACCGCCGCCGGCCGCAGCCGCTCTGCCGTCTGCTGCTGTGGCGGTCGCGGCGGCGCCTCGATCGCGCGCGTCTTCAGCTCGCAGTCCGCCGCCGACCGCGTCCACATCCCCGTGCTCCTGCACGAGACGGTCGCGTTCTGGCGCGGCGACGCGTCCTCCTCCTCCCGCTCCTCCTCGGGCGAGCGCTTCTTCGTGGACGGCACGGCGGGCTTCGGCGGCCACTCGCGCGCGCTGCTGGAGCGCGAGCCGTCCGCGCGGCTGCTCTGCGTCGACCGCGACCCGGAGGTGCTGGCGGTCGCCAGGCGCAACCTCGAGGGTTTCGGCCCGCGCGTGGCCTTCCGGCGCGGGTCGTACGCGCAGGTGCGCGCGCACCTGGCGGCCGCGGGCTTCCCGGAGCAGGTGGACGGCGCGCTGGTGGACCTGGGCGCCAACAGCTTCCACTTGGACGAGGCGCGGCGCGGCTTCAGCTTCATGGGCGACGGGCCGCTCGACATGCGCTTCGACCAGAGCGGCGACGCGCCCACCGCGGCCGACGTGGTCAACGGCGAGTCGGAGGTGGCGCTGACCAAGATCTTCAAGGTGTACGGCGAGGAGCGACTGGCCAAGGAGTACGCCAAGGCCATCGTGCGCGAGCGCGAGCAGCACGGGCGCGCGTTCCGCTCGACCCACGACCTGCGCGAGTGCATCGAGCGCATCGCGCGCAAGTGGGGCGTCTGGGGCAACGGGCGCAGGCGCGGCGGCGCCACGCATCCGGCCACCAGGTGCTTCCAGGCGCTGCGCATCCACGTCAACGACGAGCTGGGCCACGTCGAGGTGGGTGGCGGCGTGCGAGCTCCATGGTGGCATCGTTCTTGGTGAAATCAATACTCACTGCGTGTTGGTATGGCACTCACTGACAGCGCGGGGTGCGCGAGCTGGTGGACGTGGTCGCGCCCGGGGGGCGGCTAGGTGGGTTGCCCGATGCGCTTAGGGCGCTCGTGGCATGTCTGGGTGCTGACTGATCGGGGTGTATGTTACACTTGCTCTTTGATAGTGACGATCGCGTTCCACTCACTGGAAGACCGGCCGATCAAGGAGCTCTTCCGGACGCTGGTACGTTACGCTCGACCCTCCTGCTAACAGAACCTGCTCTACTAACGCAGCACGACTGGTTACAGGACGCGGACGGCAAGGAGGACGGCTCGCGGCTTGGCGAGGACCCCACCGAGGTCAAGCACTTCCGGTTAGTCAAGCGCAAGGCGACCAAGGCGAGCGCAGACGAGGTCGCGGCCAACCCGCGGTCCAGAAGCGCGCGCTTGCGCTGCCTGGAGCGCTTGCGTTAGGTGCTAGTTGCGGTTCGTCCGCTCAGGTCAGATGCAGAGAACGTGGCGCGTCATTGACGCGGTGGGTTTCGAGTGAGGCAAGCAAGAGATAGAGGCGCCAACACTCATCGGATATCCATTCTTACCTGGCAGTTCTCTGTTCGTCTCGACGTCTACGGACCGTCACGGTGTCTGTCTCCTCACACGCGCTTGCTCTTGGACTCGCCGGCTTGGCTGTACTCGTCCATGTTGAAGACGCTCCGCCAGTCCACGGCCTTCTCTCCGGGCAGGTGCAGGAAGTCGACGACGTTGAGCAGCACGCCGCGCGAGTAGGCGCGGTCGAGGTTCTCGCCCTTGACGACCTCGTTGGTCGTGAGCGCCGCCAGCGCGAGGTACACGTGGAAGAACAGCATGTACCCAATCCACGCGATGTGGACCGCGTCGAGCAGCGACACGCAGAACAGCACGGGGTGGAAGTGCACGACGCTCCAGACCCACGAGAAGACACCGCTCGTCCACAAGACGTCGTTCTGCTGCACGAGGTAGCGCCAGTTGGCGACCAGGCTCATCCCGATTGACAGGACCGCGAAGAAGAGGAACCCGAGGAAGTAGTGGTGGTTGCCGGCGCCCACGGCGTTGTTCACGAACGGGCAGTAGTGGTCGAACTTGGCGATGCACGTGTTGGTCTCAGCGCAGTGCTTGGCCCGCAGCGGGCGCTTGTGCAGGCACGTCAGGCACAGCTTGGTCGGGCTCGGCAGCTTGGACTCCACCAGCGACTCGATGTTCTGTAGGGCAGCAAGCAGAGCGTTGTTGTTCGTCAGGCTCACTTCCCCTTCGTCAGACTGGTACTAGGTGGCGAAAACTCACATGGATCTTCTCTTCGTAGGTCGTGAACACCACTCCGGGGTCCGTCACGGCCGTCTTGTACAACGAGTAGCACATGAAGAAGATGGAGACCGAGATAACGGCGTAGTAGCTCGTCGAGCAGTTGCCCTGCGCGAACCCCGGGAAGCTTCCCACGAGCCACGCGATGGACGAGACGTTGACGCCAAACATGAGCGCGGCCGCCTTGCGCTTGTCCCCGTACGACCCGCGCTGCAGCAGCTTCACGAGCGCGAACGCCGCGACGAACAGCACGGCCTGCTTGAGGAGGACCATGAAGAACCCGGTCGTGGTCGCGACAATCCAGCAGCACAGCGGCAGGAACACCCACGGGACGAAGAACGAGAGCTTGTACACGTTGTTCTCGAGCGTGCGTTTCTACAGACACGGACACGTAGCGACGGGTTAGGACGACATGAGCGAGCACATCCAAGCTTTTGATCCAGTCCGCTTACCGGGATGGACGTGGTCCGCGCCAGCTCCTGCAGCTGCCAGTCCTCCGTCAGCAACACGCGGGCCGGCGCATCGGGGCTCAGGTACTTGCGGGCGAGGTCTCGCGGTGTGTTACCGTCCGCGTTGGCGATGTTCGGGTCCGCGCCGTGGTCGAGCAGCATGCGGACGGGCATCGTGAGGTTGTTCAGCACCGCGTGGTGGAGCGCTGGTCCGTTGCGCATGGCACACGATGATAGGTAATGTGAGACCGTGGCGACTGCACCAGCACCGACGCAACCGACTCACCCGTGTTGCCCTCCGCGTCCTGCGCGTCGACGGCCGCGTGCAGACTCAGCACCATCCGGAATGAGTCCAGGTGGAACTTCTGCTGGTGGCATAGGATCATCAGCGCTGTCTTCCGCAGCTTATCTGTCATAGATCGGCATGGAGCATTACAGTGAGCGTCAGGAGGTGATGCTGGGCGGTCATCTCTTCTGTACGGCAGCCCCTCACCTTTCATGTGGACGTCAATGTTGGTCCCCTTGGCCACGAGATACGCGGCCGTGATCGGGAAGCACCGCTGTCGACACGTCCCATATCAACCAGTGAGCACTATAGAAGAAGCACGACGGCGCCAGCACCAGCGCCTGTGTACAACGCACCTGAATGGCCAGCAGGAACGGGTTGGATCCGACCTCGTCCGCGAAGTTGGGGTCGGCGCCGTGGCGCAGGAGGAGCTCGACGGCGTAGATGTGGTTGTGGTACGTCGCCCAGAACAGCGGCGTCGTCTGCATCTCCCCGCCCAGTGCGTCGACGCGGATGCGGCCGCGCAGAGTCGGCTCCGAGAAGATGTACCTGCGCCAGGAGCGGTACAACACGCCGTGAATACACGGTCATGACCGCCAGTAATATTACAATATCTACGTGGGGACGCACTCGAGGATGCGCATCTTGCTGTTGATGGCCGCGTGATGCAGCACCGTCGCGTTCGTCGCCTCCTCCAGCGCGTTAATGTCGAACGCCGGGTCCTACAGCAACCAAAGCCGGTCAGCTAGTGCGTTAGCGAGCGCTATTATTGCGAGGGAACGAGCGCCCGAGCGTCGGCCTCCTCACCGTGTCGACGATCTCCTGGAACTCCGGCAGCAGCCCGAGCCGCGCGCAGTCGAACGCCGTCGGCGCGCGCATAGCGGACCCGCACATCTCGCACGTGGGATCCGCCGCGTCTCCATCGCCTGTTACCGCGGCCGCCGCCTCGACGGCGACGCTGCACTTGGCGCACACGCGGCGCATTCTGCTCTCGGCTCGACTTTGGGTCGCGTTGTGGGTGCGAACTGGTTTCCGACTTGGCGAGGGATTCACCCACGTCTCACTCAAAACAGTAGATATATGTATTACGTCGTTCATTTGTAGTAAATGACCGGCGTCAGTCACTGCAATAAGATATACTCACAGATCAGTACACTGCTGATTTGCACTTAGTTGGACAGTCCTGCGCAGAAGTATAAACGAGGTCGGGTCCGAATCTGTCATAAATCGTTTTGCAAAAAGAGTTATATGAGAAGAAAGCCCATAAAAAACCAAGACGATTGATATACCACCTGCCCCATTTCGCGCCATTTTACATTCA
>JAADYG010000380.1:0-30294 GCA_023338115.1 Phytopythium boreale
GTTGGCTCGGAGCGTGACGCCGTCTTCGTTGGTCAGCAGCGGTCCGTTCTCGGAGAAGCAGCCGGAGAGCGAGCTGGCACCCGGTCCGCCGTTGAGCCACAAGAGAACAGGGTCGCCCTCCCGGTCTTCCTTCGCGCTCTGCGACTCTGCGAAGAAGTAGAAGACGTTGCCGCCGTTGGGCAGATGGAGATACCCAGAGAAGAGGCGAGAGGTGTACTCGCTAGGCTTGCCTGGCATGTCCACGATCTCGTCGCTAGCACCCGGGAAGGACGGAGATGCTGGTGCGAGTGGCTGTTCCGAGTCGGTCGCGGCCATGGCCACGTCAGGCTCCTCGGCCGGCTCGGACTGCTCGATCGTCGGCGTGATCTCGTTCACAATGTGGTCGATCTGCTGCCGCGTGATGTTGATCGACGTGTGCAGCGTCACGAGGATGTTGAGCACCACCACCGCCAGCAGCGTCACCACCCCGTACTTGACGTACCTGAGGCCATCACCACCACACCATTAGCACCAGGAGACAATCGTTTTGAACATAGATAGATAGAGAGGGACGCACTTCTTTCCGGTGGCCGACAGCACGCGGCGCGTGCGCGAGGTGGGCAGCTGCCGGTCGCGGATGTCCCTCGTCAGCGGGATCGACTCCTCCGGACGCCAGAACCGCATCGTAGTGGGCAGCGAGTAGATACTACGAGACCTGTTACTAGAGACGTTGGGAGTCCGTGGCGTTTTCTAAACTGATACTGAACAGCGAGCGCTCAACGCTTGGGTGTGCCAATCGTTTTGGGCGAGTGGCGGGCGCGGACGCCAGTCTGGCGGCTCCCAACACCCGTCGAAAGCGACACCCCAACGGCCCATACACATAGACAGACAGAGGACGCCACATGAAGAGGAAGGCCGCATCCTCGTGACGTGCGAGCGCCTTCCACCAAACGACATAAACGGGGGATAAAAATCAGGGCCGTGCGATCTTTTTGGGAAAAGTTTCGCAAAAAAATCGAAAAAGAAATCCTTACTCAGATTGGTATCAGATCGGAGAATCATCAGGCTCAAATGACTGAGTCAGATTATACTCAGATCGATCTGATTCGTCTGTGACGAGATGCACCGACTTGAAGCTGAACTGACAGCAACACCGGAATCGTGTGGTGGTCTACACTCCACCACTGGTGGAGTATGGTTCATGGCGTGTTTGGAAAATTTTGTAGCGCTCTAATGACACCGCCGTTTACCTTGGAAGTATGGAGACGCATCTATGACCACGTGCTGAGCCGACAGCAGCGCCATCATTGATGCAACTGATCCATTGGTCTCCGTCCGAGGTGTCGGTCACTGTTTACCCCGACAGAAATGGACGAATGACCACCTCCATCCCATAGATATAAAGCGCAACAGACTATTGATAAAGGGGCTAGGAATCGAGGTCGCGCACGCAGCGAAGCGAAGCAGCGCGCTCGAGCATTAACTCAATGGGGTTTAACCGGGCGGGAGGCGCGTGTTGTCGACGTCGTCGCCGTCGGCCTCGTCCATGAGCGTCTTGGTGGCGCCCTCGAAGGTCACGTCGCCCAGGGCGTCGGTCACGTTGAGGCTGCGCGCCATGGCGATGACGCCCGAGCGGTGGATCTCCGTGATGCCGAGCGGCTTGAGCAGCTCCAGGAACGCCTCGATGCGGCCGGGCGTGCCCGCCAGCTGCACCATGACCTGGTGCGGTCGCACGTCGATCACCTTGGCGTCGAACAAGTTGGCCAGCTCGACCACCTCAGCGCGCGAGCCCACCTCTGCAGCAAGACAAAAAAATGGACGACGTTAGCGTCGGCGGCGTCGCGAGGAGACTTGTGCTTTGAGACGCGAAGCGTACCGTTCGTGGAGACCTTGGCCAGCATCAGGTCGCGCTCGACGTAGTTCTTCTCGGCGCCCTGGCCGCTGCTCAGGATGTTGACGACCGCCACGTGCACCACGTCCTCCAGCTGCTTCTTCATCTGTATATGGCAGCACGAGACACCATCGTCAGCCAACCTTGTGTATCTTGGACATAACCCAACACTGGTGCGCTCGATACGCTCAAATCACGCACGTTGACGACGCTCTGGTCGGTGCCGTTGACCACGACCGTCATGCGCGACAGCTCCTCGACCTCGGTGCGGCCAACGACCAGGCTGTCAATGTTGTAGCCGCGCGCGGCGAACATGTTGGCGATCTCGGCCAGACAGCCCGGCTGGTTCATCACGAGCGCCGCGATCACGTGGCGACGGCTCTGCTCCGCCGCGCTGGCGAAGCGCGCCACCTGCGCGCCGGCCGCGAACGACGGCGCGGCCGCTGAAGTCGCGGAAACGCGGCGCGCGAGCGCCGACACCACCTGCCTCCGCAGCATTCTCTTTCACTCGGTTGTTCGACTTGACTGGCGTAGAGGCCGGGGCGATACGCTAGCCGACAGTCTAGGTACCGACGCGAGGGAGGGAGTAGCTTCCAGGATGGATCCGTCCCCCAAGCGATGCAAAAGGCGAAGTGCCTTGCCGTGGCATTTGCGCATTTTGGTCAGGGGGCTCGGGATTGGGGTCATAGCCGCTCGCCTCGCGCCCACGGGATTTTCCACGCCGGAACGCGTTTTGTTTAAAACACTTCACTGTTTTATACGTTTTACCTTAGTTTCAGCCAATCCACGTCGAATATCGGGATTTGAGCCGACGTTTCAGCCAATGAGAATTCTGGAAAGAGACAACTACCGTGATCAACGTGTCAACGGAGCCACGAATGCGCATTCACTTGGCGGTCAATAGAGACGAGACGAGCGCATCCCAGCTGTGCTTAACCTGTACGTACCCTGTATCATACCGCTTGAACTGACCTGGACACCTTCCCAGTCACAATCGCACGGGGAAAAAGCTTGTGGACTCGCGACCGACCGGGTTCAACATGCGCGCGCGTCGACTGCCGCGGCTGCTCCCAGCGCTCCTCCTCCTCCTCCTCCTTATCGGACGTGTAGCTGCGTCTACCGGTCGCGGCGACGACCGGTCCCGCGTGTACGACGAAGCGCTGAGCGACCTGCGCGACGTGGGCCGCGGGCAGCTCCGTCACGATGATTCGACCAAGATCGGACCTGATAACGACGACCTGACGCCCCGGATCCTCGCCTCCATGGTGCGTGCTCTTCTAGCTCATTAAATGAGCGCATGTGAGTCGTTCCGAGATTCTAAATTCTTCGATTTGGCCACGCAGTCGGTCCGAGAGAAGGCGGCGCAGATGGCGCAGGTGGACATCTACAGCATGGTTAACGGGGACGAGCGCGACCCGGCGCACGCGCTGAACGAGGACGTGGTGGCCGCCTACGCGCGCCAGGGCGTCGGATCCATCCTGAACGCGCCGTTTTTCCGGCCGATGCCCTCCGGAGACCACGTGGAGCGCACGGGGTGGACGGCGAGCGAGTGGCGCGTCGTCATGGACCGGATTAAGGCCATCTACCGGGAGCACTCCAAGGTGCCCATGATCTACGGCGTCGACTCGATCCACGGCGCAACGTACGTGCGCGGCGCGACGTTGTTCCCGCAGGCCATCAGCGCTGCGGCCGCGTTCAACCCGCGGCTGGTCGAGCAAATGGGCGAGATCACGGCCAAGGACACGCTAGCCGCGGGCATCCCGTGGGTATTCAGCCCCGTGCTAGGCGTCGCCGTGCAGCCCAAGTGGTCGCGCGTGTACGAAACCTTTGGCGAGGACCCGCACGTGGCTTCCGAGCTCGCGCGTGCTGCAATTACGGGCCTCCAGCGCTCGGGGCGGGTCGCTGCGTGCATGAAGCATTTCATTGGGTACTCGAACGTGATGGCCGGGCTCGACCGCGCCGACAACACCATCTCGCAGTTCGACCTGGTGAATTACTTCGCGCCGCCCTTCCGTGCAGCTGTAAGTGCGGGCGTCAAGACCACCATGGAGGCGTACGTGTCGGTGAACGGGCTGCCCGTGATCGCGAGCCACGCGCTGCTGACGACGCTGCTGCGTCAGGACATGGGCTTCACGGGCATGCTCGTGTCCGACTACTCGGAGATCGACCGCATGATGTACGAACACCGTGTGGCATCTACAGTGCCCGAAGCCATACGCATCTCGCTGGTGCAGACGTCTCTCGACATGAACATGGGCCCGGGCAACCTGACGCTCTTCCTGGACACAGTCGAGCACCTCGTGGCGAGCGGCAAGGTCTCTGAAGCACGGTTGGACGAGTCCGTGACACGCATTCTGAACCTCAAGCGTGATCTAGGGCTGCTTGATGGGCTTGTCCACCGCGGTGAGAAGCATACGCCACTAGCTGAGACCTTCCGTGAACGTGAAGACGAGTCTATCACGGTCGGAAGCGCGGAGGACCAGCAGGTGGCCCTAAATCTGGCGCGTGAGTCGATCGTATTGCTCGAGAACAAGAACGCGACGCTGCCGTTCCCGCGATCATCTCGAGCAACCAGCATTTCCCCGTCCATTTTCCTCACGGGTCCAGCGTCAAACAACAAGGGATATCTGTGCAGCGGCTGGTCGGTCTTTTGGCAGGGGTCCTCGAACTCGTCGCACTTTCCGAACGGCAAGACGATCAAGGAAGCCATGGTCGATGAGGCGCAGCGCTCAGGACTCGGGTTTGAACACCTGGTCGCGGTCGATATCGACGGTAAGTCTCGCCCGTCCGAGATGGACAAGGCGCTCGCGATCGCCGCTCGCAGCGCCTACACGGTCGTCGTACTCGGCGAACGTAACTACGCGGAGAAGGAAGGCGACATTGACGACCTCGCGCTGCCGACCGGGCAGCTCGCGTATCTGGAGCGGTTGACCCAGATCAAGTCGACCAAAGTCGTGCTCATGCTCGTGACTGGTCGTCCCCGCCTGCTGCACGATGCACACAAGGACGCGCACGCGGTGGTTCTGAGTATGCTGCCGTGTGAGCAAGGCGGGCAGGCGATCTCGGACGTGCTATTTGGACTCGTGAACCCGTCGGGCAAGCTGCCGATCACGTATCCGCGCAACGAGGCGCACCTGCTGCCGTACTTCCACCGCGTCAACACGGTGTGTTCGCCGTGGACCGAGTGCCCCGCCGAGTGGCGCTTTGGCTTCGGTCGCAGCTACACGACGTTCGCGTATTCCAATCTGACGCTGAATGCAACGCATGTGCTCGCTAACGACACCTCCGCCGCGATTGAGGCTCGGGTATGGGTCACCAACACGGGCACGCGGCCGGGAAAGGAAGCCGTCCTGTTGTTCGTCTCTCAGCAATTCCGAGCGGTCTCGTCGCCCGAGCAGAAGCTGCTCAAGCGATTCCAGAAGGTCGTGCTCGCGCCAGGCGAGAGCAAAGAAGTGGCGTTCGCACTAACGAGCAAGGACTGGAGCTACTACGTGCCGAGCGCCGATGGAGAAGGCGTGGCTACGCTGACTGCGGAGCCGGGCGAGTTCGTCGTCTCGGTCATGTACACGACGGATGCGGCAGCGGCAGCAAGTGCCTCTGCTTCGAGCAGTACCCGTCAAGGTGAAGACGCCGACCGAGTCCAGCCCAAGTATGAAGGAGGCGGCGACACGCAGCGGATGTGGTGGCGTAACAAGGAGCGAGCGACTCTCAGAGCGGCCGACGGGACGGCGGAGCTCACAGCGACGTTCGACGTCGTCTAATACTGAAGTAGCAGCTTGGAGCTATCGGGGCTCATTTCATCGGCTAAACGGGTGGGTAAACACGTCAACAAGTTGTTCATACCTGCACCTTAGCGTAAGAGTCGACTTTGATCGCAGTGTTCGCATCGAGAGACGTAGACACGCAGCATCCAAATTCTCCAGTCAGTCGCGACCTGACATGCCTGGCGCAACAACAATGTCCCAGGCATCGACGACACGCTCGTGGCGACTCGGATCCAGCCCGCGCATCCACCGCACTCAACCACCAGACGCCGCAACGCCGTCGACACATCCCCGATCACCCTGACACACACCGCAGGCGTAGTAATGCGCTGTAATGTCGACGCTTGGCGGCCATCGCCTCAATCCAGGTCACCAAGCGACAGGCCCTCATATTTCTTCCGTCCAAAAACTTCCAGAAGTCCAGGAGCTCAACCAAAAGCCAGCAGCACCTGGAGCTCGATGTTGAAGTTGCATACTGAAATCAAAATACAACGCACCGCCTCCGGCAACACGCTCCAGAAATCCAGGAGGAAAATGGAAGCCCGGCCGAACGCGGCGCGCGCACGCCCGGAACGCGCTCGAACGCTGCGCGGAAATTAGGAGGCACGTTCTGATCCATCCGGTCCGTACTTGGCGCTTGTATCGATCCACCAAAAGCGCGAACGGGTGCGCGTGGTGACTAAGACTGGCCGGTCGGCAGGCCGGTCGGCATCCTCCGTCGCGTTACGCGCGCGCTGCTTTGGCCGTTGCGCGCGCGCGGCCGCTCGCGCAGTCGGGCATTTGCTCCGGGCCGCACACTTGGTGGACGGACGTCGCGCTGAAGGCCGACCAAGCGGCCACGGACTCGCCGACGACGACTCGTGGGCGTCGCGCCTGCCTAGTTCTTCCATCTATCCGTCTACCCACTATCCATCCACCCGCCGGCCGGCAGACGCAGCTAGTATAGCCGTTGGGGCATCTCTCTTCCCCCCCCCCCCCTCTCTCTCTCTCTCTCCTTCCATCGACGGTCTCATTTGGTGATCCGACCACTGCGCGACAAGACCGCCGACGAGGATGGAGATGCTGACGGCGACCGAGTTGAGCGAGACGACGGCGGCCATGGCCGTGCTGGGCGCGCTGGTGGTGGCGGCGGGGCTGCTGTCGTATTTTGTGGTCGCGCCCGAGTACGAGAAGCGCCTGAACCGGCAGTTCCAGGAGCAGTTCGACGTGTTCCAGCAGCAGCGCATGCGCTCGCTCGGCAACTGGGACATTGAAGCCGGCTCGAGCGACGACGACGCGCTCGCGCACCTGATCTGCCGCAGCTACAGTGAGAGCGACAGCGACGCGAGTCCCGTCAAGGCGCCCAAAGTGGCTCCTTCCACCAACGGCACGGCAACTTGTCGACGGGGTGCGCGTCGCATGATCAAGATGCACTCGTCGATCGGCCCGGGGACGGTTGCGGCTGCTACGATCCGCCACGCGCGGTCAGCCGCGTCCATCCCGAAGTCTTGCCCCACGAACAGCCAGCGAAACACGAGCCCTGGGCGGCTGACGCGCCGCCGCAAGAGCGAGAGCGACGCGCTCAAGCAGGCCAACATGGCGCGCGCCGACATGCTGCGCCGCCGCGTCCTGCTGCGCAAGCTGGAGGAGGAGATCGAGCACTCCAAGCAGGCCAACGACGCGCAGATGAAGGCAGACGCCGCTTCCTCGACGAATACAGTGCAGTCGGAGGTTCCCCGTGACGCACCCGGGTTCTCAAAGGAGCGCCTTGAAGCGCTTCTGGCGCACCCGGCCGACTGTGAGCAGGAGCTGGCCGTGCTGGCAGCCGTAAACAAGCAGCATCAAAACGGCGAGAGCATGTCGGTGTCGGACGAGGCCAAGCGGGCGTTGCACACGGTGCACGACGTGCTGACGCTGCACCTATCGCTGGAGCGCCGCGACGTGAACAAGGTGACAGTGTTCTGCAACGCGCTGCTGCGCCACGACGGACTCAACCACCTGCGCGCGCTCGAGTCGTCGACCGACGCGGACGTGCGCGCTCAAGCCAAGGCCGTCATCGAGAAGGCCGTCCCCGCGATCTGGGACTGATCAAAACGTCGCACACCTGCATGTCGTCGTGTTCTGCATGTGTATATCTATGTACGAGAACAGCTAGGGGGGCCGCGCGGCTTCCCCTTGAACTATAAGCCGACCAAGTCCGGCCAAAATGCAAAATAGACACGTGAACAGTCTCATCGGTTCATTCCGTTCCAACCACTCCGAGTCAACGTTAGCAGCTTATAGCGCATAGCTCACTCCTTTGTGCATTGGCCGGCCTACTACTGCGTCTGGAGCTCGGCGCATACCTTGTCCAGGCTCTTTTCCAGCGCACCGCGCAGCATGAGCGGCAGGAGCGCCCCGCCACAAAACACGACCGTGCCGAGCCACGTGGTCACGGCCTTGATGTTCCACACGATGAGCGTCGCGGGCTTGTCGCTCGGCGCCGACGCGTCCGCCACAAAGCTCACGAGCCCAATGTGGTCCTGGGCCGGGAGCGACCCAAAGTCGCGCACCTTGTAGCGGATCGAAGGGATCCGGTCGCTCGCATCCGGCTCGCCCGCCGACACGATCTGCTCCACGACCCCGCCGGAGATCTTGCGCGCGTGGCCGACTTGTCCGCGGCCGCTCCCGGCGTCGATCGTCTCGCCCGCCGCGAGCCACGCGTGCTGGACCCACGCGTCGAACGCCTGCGAGGGGGTCCCGGGCACGAGCTTGGACACCTCCAGCGCCTGTCCGACGTTGCCAGCGTATTCCTTGTACGCCTCCGCGTCAATGTACCGCGCTTCTGTCGCCGCTGAGCTCATTGCGTTCGTCTTGGCTTGCTTTTCGGGTTATGAGACGAAGACGGAGGCGATGGCGACGGCCTCAATGGCAGAGCCAGCACGCTTCAGCAAGCTAGGCATGTTGGTCTCAAATGGTGACATTTCAGAACTGTACCTAGTTCTGAAATGTAAGAACAGTAGAAATGCCTATTTCTATCCATCAAATTTATTGAAATAACTAGTTTAGCCAAGTATTGTACCGTACGTCGTCAACTCCAACCTTCCTACTTTCGCAAATAGGTACTAGACCCTATTTAAAGTTCCCAACTCGCCTGGTCGATGGATCAAACATTCAACCTGTGTAAACACGCAAAAGTGCGTAATCTGCCGCCCGTGTTGACACGACACTGGCTTACTTGTGTATTACTTCATAAGCACTGTATCAGTGATGCATGCTCACGTGCATTCCGCCCCATGTAAGTCAAGCACAAAGTTCGACGAGGCCAATGTCTCATTATTGGCAACGTCATGTTGAACGTGGTCCTTGGACTAGGTCGGACCAACCAAATGCGACGCCAGGTTGACCGGAAGCGGAAGCAGCAAGCGCCAGCGAAAAGGTCGATCCGTCCAACTCGAAGGGATGTGGGCGCTAGTGATCGGTCAATAAACTTTTTTATGGTTGAGTGTTTATTGCTGCTCTCCTCCGCCGTATCGCCACGACTCAGTCGCTCTTGGTCGCCGCCGTCAGTCGCGCGGCCCGCATTGCATTGCCCACGTCGTCCAGGCACTGGTGCAGCACCGTACGCAGCAGGAGCCGCACGAGCGACCCGCCGCAGCACGCGATGTTGCCGAGCATGGTGGGCGTGACCTTGACCGTCCACAGGATGAGCGTCGCCGGCAGGTCGCTCGGCGCCGACGCGTCGGGCACGAAGCTCACGAGGCCGATGTGGTCCTTGAGCGGGAAGGGCCCGAACTTGTGCAGCTTGTAGCTAACGGACGGGATGCGGTCGCTGGGCGTGGCGGCGTCATCTGGTTCGCCAACCGATACGATCTCTTCCACGACCGTTCCGGCGAGAACGCTGCGCTGGTGACCCACGTGGCCACGGCCGCGACCGGCCTTGGCCGTCACGGACGGCGCGAGCCACGCGTGCTGGATCCACGCGTCGAATGCCTGGGCCGGAGAACCGGGCACGAGCTTGGCCAGCACGAGTTCCTGTCCGTCGTTGTCCGCGTACGCCTCGTGCGCTGCCGCGTCGATGTAGCGCTCCGCGGTCGTCGAGCTCATCGATTCGCCACCTTCGTCTCGGTGTTTGGTTATGCTTTTGGGTTATACTTTTGGGTTATGAAAAATCAACAACATAATGACATAAGATAGTTCCAAAATCAGAATATTGTTGGTGGGCGATTTATGTCCAATCACAAGCGTTTATTTTTATATTGTTAAACGCCAGTTGCTTTTTGACGTAAATAATAGTACTGATTCCCTAATTCCCAGCAAAATGGCCTGGCGGATACTAGGCGCGGGCGGCGCGCTCGCGCACGGTGGCGGCAAGGGCCTTGAGCTCTCGCTGGAACACGTTGCGCATGAGTACGCGCTGGATGGACCCGCCGCAGCAGAGCACGCCACCCGCAGGCGTGGGCGTCGTCTTGACGCTCCACACCACGAGCGTCGCCTCGCGTGGGTTGCCCGACGCGTCCACGGCGTAGCTGGGCGTCGGGACGAACCGCACAAAGCCGCGATGTGTCTCCAGAAGGAACGGAGCGAGCGTGTGCATCTTGTACGCCACTGACGCGATCTGCCCATCTGTACTCTGTGGACCCTCTGGCTGATCGTTCGTGTCCTGGGGAAGCCCGACAGAGACGATCTCCTCGACGATCCCGATGCCTCCGAGCTTCCGCGTGTGGCCAACGAGCCCGCGGCCTTTCCCCTCGCGGATGGTGGTGCCGCCAGAAACCCATACGTGGCGCAACCACGTGTCGAAAACCTCGCCGACCGAGCCGGGCACCAGCTCGAACACTTCCACTTCCTGTCCGTCGTCCTCCTCGAACGCCGCTCGCGCGTGCGGATCCGCATAGCGGCGCGCCATCTCGTCATTGGTCGTCATTCTCTCCGTAGACTGGTAAATTTAAGTAGCGACGTGTGCGGTTGGTGTCGTTTCTGGAAATGACCAACGCTCTCTTCAAAATGGTGAAAAGGTCGGCTCTTCAACGTGAGCTGCTTCTTTGTGTCTCAATTGTTGTGACACTTTGTTGTTCGCACTGTGTATTGTTTTCTTCCAATCGAAATGCGCAACGCTATCATTTCACCAAATTTCATCCAATCAATTGCTTCTAGATCGCGACATGAGCTGTCGTCGTCGCCCCAAACGGTTCTTCCGACCGATGGCTCTCTCCTTTCAACCAAATGCAGTGCAGTCACAACGCCATCGGCCGGTCGCTCAGCGTCGACACAGGCCACTGCGAGCGCGGACTTATCATATATTAAGACACCAACAAAACTCCTCGTGTTCTCCCCTCTCTCAATCAAGCGCGTGGCCGACTTTGCGCCGCTGGTCGGCCGCGAACTTGGACAGGAAGAACTGCAGCGCCGTGCGGAACACGAGGCGCACCCAGAGACCGCCGCAGCAGAGCAGGTAGCCCAGCGGCGAGGGCGCGAACTTGACGGTCCAGATGACGAGCGTCGCCGGCGCGCTGTTGGGCGACGCGGCCACGTCCAGGAAGCGCACGAGCGCCAGGTGGTCCTTGAGCGGGAACGGCCCGAACGCGCGCAGGCGGTAGCACACGGTCGGGATGCGCGAACCCCCCGCCGTCCCCAGCGGCGCATTGTCGTCGTCCGCAGGCAGCGGGAGCCCGGCCGACAAGATCTCTTCTTGGACGCCGAGCGGCACCTGCCGGATGTGGCCCACGAGCCCGCGGCCGGCGCCAGGACGCACCTCGACGCCGTTCGCGACCCACACGCCGCCCAGCCAGGCGTCAAACACGTCGCCCACCGAGCCGACCACGAGCTGCGACAGCACGAGCTCCTGCCCGTCAAAGTCCAGGTACCGCTCGTACGCCTGCGAGTCCGCGTACCGCGAAGAGTCTTCGTGCGAGCGCATAATAGCGGGGAGCGAGGAGAGACGAGAGTCGCAGGTAAACCGGGGGAGGGGCCAGCGGCGCGCGCTGGTGGCGTCGATTGAGGCGCTTCCCTGCAGTAGCAGGGGCGTCGGCGGTCGCGATGTGGTCGCGGTCACGCTTCACAAAGGGCACCAGGTGGTTGTCATGTCAAAACATGCAGATTTTCAGCCAATACACTCCTTTCAATACTCAGATCTCTTAATTTCAGCCAATCACATTTGTGATATACGTATCTTCGTCTTCTCCGCCCCGAAACGGCATTTGCAATGCGCGACGCGATGATTTTACTGGATAATTACGTTGAAATAAGTGTTTAAAACCCTAGTCGATCTGTGATTTGTCAGTAAAATGTGTCTAAAATCACCCAAGCTGAACCATTTTTATCGACAAAACACCCCGTTTTATCGCAGTGACAAGAACACGCAGCGTTGGACGTGCCTTTTTGGGAAGAGAAGTCAGAGCCGAACAAAACGTTCAGAGCAATTCGTATCTAATATAGTGAATTCACTGTAAAACCGCTGCCACCATGACGTTTCTCCGCCACATGAGCACGCGTACCATGGTATATGCGTGCGCCTGACGTGCGTTGGAGACCCAAAGAGCCGCCGCCGCCGGCATGGAAGAGAGAAGAGCACGCTTTCCACTCTAAACGCTCACACTCGACAACTCCCCGGCCCTCTACGTCGCCCGCAACACCTCGGAACGCGTCTACCATGATCGCGCCGGCCGACTCGGCGCCTTCCTCGCGGATAACGCGACAACCGGCCGCCTCTGTGCACGTCCGCATCGAAGATGACCCGCCCGCGACAACCGAGAGCCTCGACGAGGTAAAGAAGCTGACGTCGCCGCCGCGGAAGACGGCAAAAGCGGCGGCGTCGCCCAGTGCGGCGGCCAACTCGAAGCAGAACATGCGCGCGCTCGGGTTCATCGCCCTGTCAGCGCTCAACCTGAGCCTCATGCGCGCCTGCGTCAAGTACGCCAGCGGCTACGTGTCCTCGCACCAGACCGTGCTCTGGCGCTCCGGCATCGCCTGGGCGCTCAACTATGTAAGCCGTCATGATGCTTGCTCGCCCTGTCGCCAATGCCTTGGTCCCTCTGACCGTGGCCACACTGTAGATGCTGGTGCGCTACAGAGGCGTGAGCGTGTTCGTGGAGCCGCCGCGGCGCGCCATGCTGCTGTTCCGCAGCTTCGTGGGCACCGTCGGCATCAGCATCCAGTTCTACGCCATGTCCAAGATGGTGCTGACGGACGCCGTCGTCATCACCTTTACCAGCCCCATCATCACCTTCCTCCTGGTACGCTTTCATCCCTGTGATGCTATCATCTGGCCACCTCCATGTTCTCTGACTTGTCCCATGGTGCTCTACTGCTCAGGGCGCGCTGTTCCTAGGCGAGGCCATCGACCGCACGGACTTCTTCGGCGCGCTCGTGTCGTACGTCGGCGTCATGTTCGTGACGCGCCCGGCGTTTCTATTCGGCTACAGCGAGGCGGCGGCCAACGACGCGCCACCGCTTGCCGTCATGTGCGCGTTCGGCGGCGCGTTCTTCCAGGCGTGTTCGTACATCGCCATGCGCCGGCTCAAGGACGTGCACTACCTCGTGGTCATCCACTACTTCCTGCTCTTTGGCATCGGCTACGCGCTGCTCACGATCTGGTACTTTGACGGGGTGAGCACCGGCGTCTCTTGTGAGGGTTGTGCCTTCGTTCAGTGTCGATTCTGACTGGCAAGGACGACGATTGTGCGTGTGTTGTCCACAGAAAATGGAGTTCTCGACCGCGCCAGGACTTCTCGTGCCGCTGTTTGCGAGCGGCGTGTTCGCGTTTGTGGGTCAGCTCTTCTTGACGTTGGGCTTCCAGCAGTCCAAGGCCGGGATCGCGTCCGTGATGCGCTACCTGGACGTCGTCTTCGTGCTGATCTGGGACATTGCATTCCTCGGCGAAGACGTGAGCCTGTACAGCGTCTTCGGCGGCGCCATCATCCTCGCGGGCGCTTCGATGATCGTTCTGCGGCGCGCACGACCTGCCAAGACCGCGAAGACCTCGAGCGAATGACCGGAAGTGAAAGTCCGAAGGCTAATTCTGGCGCGAAGGTACTAACGAGTGATGTGTGTATGATACTCCGAGTGAACATGGGATTGTGCGAAGGTTTCGCATCAGCACCGAAGCCGAGTCCAACGGCTCGGACGGCAGAGTATTCCCAGAAATGAATGCATTGAGCGTTTCCTGTTGTGCTGAGTATCGGGTGTTGAGTGTCGGCTAGCCGTTGAAGACACCACGGCCGCTCACACCGCCGTGATGGCGTCCGCCGAGGCTGGTCATCCAATCAATCGATTCGATGAGCGAAGTTCACTGCAGTTCGGGAAAAGTACAATGTTCGGCAGTTGTTCAGTTCCCAACTAACAGCCATGGGGCTATCGCTGACGCCGGAAAGCTATGCGCTCAGCGCTTCCGTCGTGCCGGCGGCGGTGAAGCCCAGCAAGGACCACAAGACCGATGGAACCGTTTGTCCGGCGGTGAGCGATCCGAACCTGAGCGACGAAGACCGCGACAGCGTCGACAACAACGAAGACGACAAGATGCCGCTGCTCCAGCGCGACGACGGCGACTCGGAGAAGGACTCGCAGAGCTCATCGCCCTCCAAGAATTCGAGCGGCGTTAAGGGCGAGGGGGTCAAGGCCGCAGCGGAAGCGGTGAGCAAGGGCCCGCGGTATCTGGGCGTGGCGTACATCTTGCTGGCGTCGCTCGCCTTCTCGGTCATGACTGCGTGCGTCAAATACGCCACGCGGTCCGTGCCATCCCTCGAGATCGTGGTCTGGCGCGCGTCGATCTTCTGGATCCTCAACTACGTACGTCCAGTGACTGTCCGATGTGCATTGCCGTGATCCAAGCCGCTCATGAGTCTTCTCTGTGCCCACAGGGGATCGTGCGTTGAAGGAAGGTGAACCTCTGCGTCGACCGGCGGTATCGGCTGTTGCTGCTATTCCGCTGCTGCATCGGCTCTCTGTGCATCAGCCTGCAGTTTTACTCGTTGACCATGATGTCCGTCACGGACTCGATCGTCATCCTGTTCACAAGCCCCGTGCTGACGTTCATCCTGGGCAAGTGGTTCCTGAAGGAGCCCGTCGAGCGCGTCGAGTTCCTGTGCGCGTTCATGTCGTACGGCGGCGTCATCTTCGTGGCCAAGCCGGCGTTCCTGTTCCCCAGCGCGGCGCTCAGTGAGCACCACGTGCCCATGATCGCGACGCTCGCGACGCTGGGCGCGGCCTTCTTCCAGTCGTGCGCGCAGATCGCGATCCGCATGCTCAAGCCCGTCCACTTCCTCGCCATCACGCACTACTTTGGGCTGTTCAACATCGGCCTCGGACTCGCCACCATGGCGGTGTTCAGGATTGTAAGTTCTGTGTCTGTCCTCCACCCTGGTATCTTGGTCAAGCCCAATGTGTCGCTAACGGAGCGAGGGTGTGTTGTGTTGTCCATTGGCAGGGGTTCGTGTGCTCGACCGAGTGGGACGTTGTCCTGGTCTTGTTCATGAGCGGCCTGTCGTCCTGTCTCGGGATGGTGTGGCTGACGCTCGGCTTCCAGATCGAGAAGGCCGGTGTCGCGTCCTCGCTGCGCTACATCGACGTGGTGCTCGCGTTCGTCATCGACTGCGCCATCCTGGGCGATCCCGTCAAGAGCGACAGCCTCATCGGCGGCGCCATCATCCTCACCGGAGCCGTCACCATTGCCGTCCGGCGGATCCGCAACAAGAACGCCTGATCGACCACATTGGCTGCCCTGGACGGACAACTCATCGACTTTCATGATTTGGATTGTTAAGAATACATAGACGCGGGTGGACCTGCCTGCTCGGTATGGGCCGCCGACTCTATTGGCGCGTCGGTGGCGCTGGTTTGTTTGCGGCAAAGAGTCGGCGAGCGCTAGACGATGGGCGAGGACGACCAGTCGACCTCTTTGGACTTGGACACGCTGCCGTAGTGCGGCAGGCTCACGTTGCTCGAGATCGGAGACGCGCGCGGCGTCATCGACTGCCGCAGCGTCAGCTTGTAGTCCGAGTACTCCTCGAGCTGCATCACGGGCGCGCGCCACCGCGCGAGCACGTCGGGCGTCCACACGAAGATGAACACACCAACGCAGAAGGCGGCAATGATGTGGCCGCACAGCGCGGCGGGGATCGTGCAGACCGGCGACTCCGTGGCCGCGGGGATGATGCGCAGCCACAGCACGTAGATGTTGTACAGCGGCAGCACGACGCGCGCGATGAACCAGCACACGTACGTCGCGTAGAAGAAGTAGCGGTGCAACTTGGTCTTGCCGTAGCCGAGCTGCTCCAGGAAGGTCGTCACGTTCAGCGGGATGACGGCGAACTCGACCAGCAGGAACAACGTCAGCAGGTACACGTCCATGCCGCAGCCAGAGTGCATCGTGTAGATGAGGTACGGCAGGCTGAGAGAGCGACCGAAACGTAAAGATACGCGCACAGAAGTCAGTCAGCGGTCACACTGGCAGCATCAGGGCTACATAGCGAGAGCTTCGGGGAAAGGCAGGCAACGTACGCGGCGACAATGTGGTGGATGACGAAGACACGCCACAGCGGCACTTGCCAGCGCAACAGCACGTACAGGTCAAAGGCGAAGTAGCCGCACGCTGGAGGACCAAACCGAGACGTCCATACCAACGTTAGTGGGCTGACAAGACAGGAGCATGGTAATCCAAGGGCGCGCGTACAGATGGAGAAGAGCGTGGTAGCTGTGGCCGTCGAGTTGAGCGGCAGCAGGTCCTCATTCCATCGCTGGTGCCGCAGCGTGTACAGCAGGCCCAGCACAATGCCCACCGCGTGCACCGACGAGTTCACCCTGTAACATATCCCCCACTACAGCGTTAGCGCATCGCCACAGACACCAACGACAGCAGAGGCACCGCAGCCGCACCGGGAGCTCCAGTCGGCCTGCTCGGCGCGGGAAAAGTCGCGATAGACGCGCACGTAGCGGTACGAGAGCTTGTCCGCGACCGAGAAGAGCAGCGCGAACGCGCACGCAGACGCCAGCATCACGCGCAGGTTGTCCACCGCGCTCTCCGTCATCGCTGACACTGTGATAATACGCCGGCGAGTGGATGGAAAGGACGCGACGCTGGGGACGGACGAACCGGAGAAGACGAACAAGAGGAGGAGGAGAAGCGGAGAAGAGTGGCGCGCGGCGGTCGCTCGTTCTGCGTGTTTGACCAAGTGGCGGCGATGCGCTCGGCGGGTGGCGGGCGGGCGGCAATGTGGTGAATGTGATGGACCGAAGGGGAGCTGGTCAACTCTATGGGTTTCAGTATGGGAGGGAACGTGATGAGTTCTTTTTTGCTTTCTTGTCGTGTATTCTTTGGTGACCCACGAAAAGATGGGAGGCCATTCCTATTTTTGGGAGAGAGGGTAGGGTTTGGGATCAAACTCGCGCTGTGATTGGTGGCCGACCGGTGCTCCAAACCTGTGACGAAAACGTTTGATTGGGTGAAAAGACGTTGCGAATCATTTTTGGAACGGACCAATCAGCGCGCGCAAAACTGCCCCCCTTGAAGTGGCCCGGGACCTGGCTATGTGACGAACCGCATTGCCGCACTCCCACCCGCGTCACGCTTTTATCAGTATATGACTCATCTTTTATGCCTCAATTCGGACAAACATACTGATATATGGGGGTATCTACAGGTCCAAAAGGTGGCTGCGCGCCTCTGCGTCACCGAGGCGTGTCATCCACGTCACTGCCGCGCACCCTTACAAAACTATAGTATAAACCGAGAATAGAGAAGAGAAAATCAGGAATCAGCCTCAACTTTATTCTCAACTTCAACCTTAACGATCAGAATGGGAAGGACTGGTCGCCGATGATGACCATGATGCTCGGCTCGCCGCCGATTCGCGCACGAGCAGCGGTGACCCGCGCGCTCCGTCGGCGCAGCGCGCGCACCGCCACTAGCGCCACGACGACGGCGGCCGCGACGGTGAGCGTGGCGCCGATGGAGATGCCGTACGCCGTCTGGGCCTTGGTGAAGTCCTGCTGGCTGCTGGTGGTCGCGGTTGCCTCGGCCGACAGCTTGGCCGACGACACCGTGAGCCACTGGTTGGAGTCGATGACGCTGGGCGCGTGCTACGCCACCACAGCCGTCGGGATCACGCCGTCCTCGAAGGTCGAGACGCTCGCCTCTTGCTCGGCCACAGGGCACGATGGGAACCCGTCGGTCGCCACGAACGCGCAATAGCGACAGCCCAGCCGGGCAAAGCACCCGCTCCCCGGGTCTGCATCTGGGAGTGGGGGGACAGCTCTTGTCAGCGTAGCCAGCGATGCCGCGGGCCAGCACGTCAATGGAGAGCGCGAACGTGCAGTCCCACGACGATGACACCGCTTCGGCGGACTCTTGCGCCTCCATCTCCATTGCCTTTGATATGTACTTCGGGCAAGCAGGCGCGTCGGTGGCGCTTGATGAACCTGCGAACTTGCAAGCCCTGCATGTGGACGTGAAGCACTGGTCCGAGTCGCTCTCGACTGCGCAACTCGCGTCCGTGAAGCCGTAGACGCCCTGCGCGGCGCTTTCCTTGGAAGCAAGCGCCAGACACGGCTCACTGGAGTCGATCGGGGCTGCGACAGACTCAAAGCCTGCGAGTTTACGCGTGCTCACCAGTTCGCCACACGTGTACAGGTGTCTGGACTGCGGCGTGGGGCGCGTCCTGCAGAAGCGGCAGCTCGCTGACAGGCACCCCAGGCCTCCGCTGCCGCAGTTGGCGTCACCGAGCGCTGAAATGCCCAGTGCACTATCGCCAGACGTCACGAGACTGCTGCAGAAGACGTCTTGAGACCTTGTAGGTGTTGGCGTTGGTGTCGGTGTCGCTGTTGGCTGCAGTGTTGACGTGGAGGCGGCAGTCGCGGTCGCGTTCACAGTACTGCACGAGGCGTACGCGCTCGATTTCGCCGTCTCGAAGGCCTTACAGAAGCGGCAAGTCCGCGAGAAGCAACCGAGCCCGCCGTCCTTGCACGCTGCGTCGCTCACGGCAGCGACACCTGCAGCAATATCACCCGGTGAGACTGCACTCCAGCACGCGTCCACGATCGGCGGCGTGCCAGTCGTAGGCGCTGGAGTAGTTGGCGACGGGGACGGAGTTGAGGGCGGTGGGCACTGCACGAAGTTCTGCGACTGCGTCGAGTTCCACACGTTGCAGAATCGGCACTGGGCGCTGAAACATCCAATGCCACCCACAGCACAAGAGGTGTCCACCATGGCGCTGATACCTACCGCCGTGTCGCCGTTGGGCACGACAGTCGAACACGGGTTGCTCTGAAGTTGAGCACCAGGAAAGGTTGATGCTGGAGTCGTAGCAGGCGAAGTGGCCGTCGGAGTTGGCGTGGGTACTATCGTGATCGAGGCAGCAGGGGTCGTAGCTGGTGCCGGCGACGGGTTTGCTGAAGTGGGCGTCGGCGTTTGCGTAAGGATCGAGGATAGTGTTGGGGATGGTGTTGACGGCGGTGTAGTAGTACTCGTGGTCGGCGTTGGGGTCTGCGACGCAGAGGTGGAGGAAGCCACGCCAAACTCCGAGCAATCGAAGTACGGGACGTACTCGGGGGACGAGGGGCTCTTGCAGTAGCGGCAGTTGTCGCTGATGCAGCCGACACCGCTCGCGGCGCACGACGTGTCGACCACAACGTCAACGTGAAGAGCGATCTCCGCAGCCGTCACGTAGCTGCTGCACTCTTCTGGTGCGGTTGTCGTCTGGGCAAGGTCGCTCGCAAGCGAACTTTCGTATGGACACGGGAGAAAAGGAGCAGCAGCAGTGCTCGCGCTCAGCTTGCAGTAGCGACACGTTGTGCTGAAGCACCCAATGCCGCTGCAGGGGCTGTCCAAATACGCGAGGATGCCGATCTTGCGGTTCCCTTCGTCGATCGCGTTCAGACACGGGTCGTTCAGGCTGCACCAGTCCAGATCCAGCGAGAGACTCGAGGCTGCAGACTCCTCCTGAACGAACTGCTGCTCCGTCCAGGACGCGGGGGTGGTGTCGTACACTTGGAGTTCGCGCACGACGTAGTCAAACGCGTCCTCCACGCCATCCGATATGGGGATCTCCGTGACAATGTCGACTTCAGAGCACCCGGCGACGGGACACGCGCTGGCGAGGCCCACCCGTGCGCCGCTCTCGCGAAGTCGAAGCAGCAGCACGTGGTGCTGCGAGTCGTACAGGTAGCAGTCGGTGCACTCGGCGTCCGCCGTCGATGCCATTTGCACAAATTTGTCTCCACCGCGACTGCGAACAGTCTTAATGGTGGTCTCTGCTGGATAACATATCAGCAGCGTGAAGATCTGGCCGTGCTCAGTGTCCGACATGACGATGCTCAAGTGGCTCGGGACGTCGTTCTCGAACCGCAGCGTGTACACCGCGCCCGGCGATAGAATCGGGTGGTAGAGCCACCCGTTGGACGCCGGGATGTACTGCCCCGAGAAATCCAGACCGCTCAGCGTCTCGGCCGCGTCGCTCTCGACGTTGTTGCGGTACACTGTGAGCAGTCCGTGCTTGGACGGGTCGTCGCTGCTGCCGACCGCGACGACGTCGAAGTTGGCGTACTTGTGAGGGCACGCGAGCCCAAAGCGCGTCTGCCGGTCGCATTTGCTGGTGGCATAGAAGTCCCAGTCTGGTAGGACGTTCGCTCCGGACCGGCCGGAGATGGAGCCGCTCGCGTCGAGCAGCGACGTCGTCTTGCCTCCGTCGCCGAGCCTGTCGATGATGAACATGGGGTACTCGGTCTCGATAAAGACGAGGTCGCGAGCGAACGAGTTGGTGGGCATCACGAACGTGTTGTACTCTCGCGCACCGACCGCGGGGTTGATGTAGTTGAGGCACGACTGCGAGTACCAGTGCGTGAAAGTGCAGTTGGTGAGGTAGACCGGCCCGTCGTAGAGCTTGACGCCAGTCCGCATGTCGCTCGTGCGGATGATGGCGCTGTCGCTGCGGCGCTCCAGGTAGTTGACAAACTGCCAGTCGCTCGCCACGAGGTTGCCGCGGTTGGACGTCCCGCCGACGAAGAGCGAGTTGGTGATGTACGTCGCGACGTCGTTCGTGGCCGTGTTGCCCTGCGTCAGCATCTGCACGCCCTCCGTGACATCCGCGACGACCCAGTTGTTGAGCTGGAGCTCGAAGAGGCGGAACCACCCGCCTTGGCGGCAGTGGTGCACCCGGAAGTGCTCGATGACGGGCAGCTCGTCCGGGATGTACGTGTACGGAGGCGAGTAGACCTGCTGCGGGCTGTCTTGCGAGTCGAACTGCGGGCTCTCAATGCGGAAGCCGACGGCCGACGAGTGCGCCGAGTTGTTACGCATCTCCGTCATGGGGGACCGGTACGGCTGGACGTTGGCGTATTTCCCCGACGTCGAGCTCTCTCCTTTGACGCCAAGGCGCGTGTGAAGCCAGAACCCGGCGCCTTCGACGGCAACTGCGACGTTGCCCGTGACAATGTTGTCGGCGTTCGTCAGCCAGAAGCCGCTGAGGCCTTCGGAGCTGTTGGATCCGATCCGAGCGCCGCTGTCCTTGGTCTTCACGAGCACGACCAGATTGTCCTGGATGATGTTGCTCGTTTCGGACCCGTCTTCGAGGAACACGGCGTGGCCCGTGATGTTGTACGCTACATTGCCCGCAACGGCGACGCCCTGCGTCCCGTGGACCACGACAGCGCGGAAGTTGGACGAGTGGATGCTGTTGTGCCGGAGAAAAGTGTCGGACGGGACCTGCGCCCCCATGTGGAAGTGCAGTGGGTACCGCCCGACCCTATCGCCCTGCCCGAAGTTCTGCAGCTCGACGTCTTGGAGCTGCACCCGCTGGAAGTTGCTGAGGAACATTATGTGGCCACCGACGTCGGCAAGGTCGCCGGACAGCTCTCGACACCCCCGAAAGACGATGTTGCGCGTCAAGAGCCCGATCTCGGCGCGCTCATCGACTCCGTTGACAACACGGCCGAAGTGCGAGTACTCCAGTGGCGAGTCGACCTCGACGTACCCCGCGCGAGAGCCAACGATCGTCCGCTTCTCGGTCTGGTGCGGGTCAAAGTCCGTCGACGGGATCACAATCTCGTCGCCGACGCTCCACTCGCCCGGTAGCTCGAAGTTCAGACAGGTCGAGCCGGCCTCCGCCGTGTCAGACAGCTTGATCCAGCTTTGGCGCGCGCCCTTGGCGCCAAACAGCGCGATCGCTCCATTCTCGCGGACGACAACGCCCTTGCGGCGCTCATCTGTGGTCGAGAAGGTCGTCTGGCCCAGGCAGAGCAGCTCGAAGGACGCGTTCCTAGAGTACGGGCTGGAGGCCGAGCCGATGATGAACAAGCCGCTCACGTCCAAGTTCCCCAGTTGCAGGAACGTGTCGCGGGCATCGTCGATGGTGAGCGTTCCGCCCGCGGCGACTCGAAGCTGGCCGAGGACCTTGTTGTACCCTCGCAGCACGACTGTGTCCCCCGATTGGATCTCGTAGCTGCTGCTCTCGACGTGGTTCTCCCAGTACACCACCGCCGACCAGACAGGCGCGAGCACGAGCTGAAGCACCGCGAGCTGAAAGAGGACCGGTAGCCTCATCGTGCGCCTGTCCGTCCGTCTCCTATCGCTTTCGCCCTCGCGCGAGGGTGAGAGCGATGACTCGGCGTGAAGTCGAATTCACTTGTGAGCGGAGATGTAGAGCAGCACACACGGATGTCGGGTCTAATTCTTGCTGGGGGCAATTCCGTCTCCTCATGATCGCATCGAACAAGAAGCTAGCCGCGCGACACATCGCAGGTCACTGGAGGCGCCATCGTCCCAGAGCTGCAGTCCAACTGTCGAGGCGGTGGGAGTGGAGCTCGCTTGTCTGTCTATGCGATGGTGTCGTCGCGGCAGCACGGTTGCATATCCGAACAGCGACCGCTAATGATAGAGTGCAACGGCCCGCGTGCTTTTCATGAAAGTTCTTTTCGCTTTCAAGCAAAAATCATCTCCAGGTGCATGCAGCGGTCGGCCTGCCTCGGTCACATCGCTGAATCCTCAGCGAAAATAGATGCCGGGACATGACTGACTGCAGCCGGCAAGTGAGTGACAAGCAAGAGCGTCCGTCAGCTCATGACCCATGCACCAAGTCACGTTCCCACGCTCAATTTAATCAAGAGCGTCGTCAATCACGGGCGAGTCCGCCACCGGCAATACGCAGAGACAAGTGCAATCCATGCGATGGCGTCAAGACATGCACGCGAACAATTAGTTAACACTCTGTCCCACTCACTCAGTGCTCCACCGGCGTCACCACCACGTCGAGCGGCCCGTCGATCTGCAGCGTCATGGACGGGCGGTACGAGAACGCGAACGGGTCGTGCACCGTCTTGAGGTCGAATTTGCTCAGCATGGCGGCGAGCGTGGTCTTCATCTCGACGAGCGCGAACGTCATGCCCAGGCACATGCGCGGGCCGGCGAAAAACACCGAGAACTTGAACGGCGACACCTGGAGGAGCTTGCCTGTGTCGCCGTCGATCCACCGGTCCGGGTTGAAGCTCTCGGCGTCGTCCCCCCACACGTTGGGCATGCGCGCCATGGCGTAGTGCGGCAAGATGACGCGTGTACCCTCGCGGACGAACGTGCCATCGTACAGCGTCGTGTCTTGCGTGGTGATGCGCGTCGTGACCGCGACGACAGGGTTCAGCCGCAGGCTCTCGCGGATCGCCGCCTCCAAGTACACGAGGTGCTGCACGTCGTCAAAGCTCGGCGCCTCCGCGGTGTCGCTGCTTAGACCAGGGAGCTTCTCTGCGAGCTCGGCGCGAATGCGCTCGAGGACGGCGGGGAACCGGTTCACCATGAGGAGGAACCACGCCATACTGAGCGACGTCGTGTCGCGTCCAGCGAAGAGCATGTTCATCGACATGTCCCGCAGTAGCTTCGGATCGGTCGGCGCGTGTTGGCCGTTGGAGTAGACCGCGTCGGCTCTGTCAAGGAAGAGCGTGATCAAGTCTCGTGGACAACGCCTCGGCGCCACGCCACTGTTGATACTCTCCGTCTTCTCCCTCATGGATCGCGAGATGACGTCGAACGCAAAGTCGTTCAGCATCTTCATGTCCTTGGAGTGTTGGCGCTCGCGCCCAACGTTG
Organism: Phytopythium boreale; assembly: GCA_023338115.1. Lineage (NCBI taxonomy): Eukaryota > Oomycota > Peronosporomycetes > Pythiales > Pythiaceae > Phytopythium > Phytopythium boreale. Next base: position 23,656 of record JAADYG010000380.1, read on the forward strand.
AGCCAGCGGAGTAGCTTCCAGACCGCCGCCGGCTGCTGGAAGCGCTCGACGACACGCCGCGAGCACCGCTCGAAGGCATCGAGGAACTCGCTGTCGCCGTTGCCTTCCACGCCGCGCAGGTCGACGCCAAAGCCGATCTTGGCGAACACGTCCATGGTGAAGTAGTCCAGCAGCCGCTTCACGTCCATGGGCTCGCCAGACGCCGCGCACTCGCCGAGTCTGGCGACGAGCGCGTCGCACCGCTCGCGCACGACCGGCTGCATGACGTCGCGCACTATGCGCGCCGTGAACAGGTTGCTCGCTGTCTTGCGCTGGTGGATCCACAGCGCGCCGTCCACGCCAAAGATGCCCTGGCCCAGCACGTCCGAGACGATCGCGGTGATCATGGCCCCCTTCTCGAAGCGCTCGAACTGCGTCTTGAGCACGTCTTCGAACGCCTCGGGGCAGCTCACGACCACCCCCGGCGGGCGGCCGAGCACGCGCACGCGCCACGGGCGGCCCTGGTGCGCGCGGCTCTGCTCCGCCAGCCAGTCGTAGATGCGCCGGCGCTGACGCAGCATCAGGTCCAGCGTGTTTCCTACAAGCGGCAGCGAGCTCGCCGGCGTCGGCAGGTGGCGCACCGCGCGGTCCTGCGCCGTCGGCGTCGCCAGGTACCCGAGCAGCGCCGCGATGCACGAGACGCCGATCGCCACGGGCACCCACACCGGCATCTTCAGTTACTGTACACAGCACAGGCGAAAGCAGAGGGAGCTGGCAGGCTGAGTTAGAGTGGCGCGCGTCGGGGAATGAGATCGGTGATCGAATGAAAGGCGTCGGAATCCGCTGGTGCCTTAGGTCATTTAGGATGGCGAACGATGCTCGGGTGGCGATTCTGAACCGAGCGGCTACTGTGGGCAGCGCGACTTCAAGGAAGCGGCACCGTGAGGTCACTAGGATGCGATGTCATTATTCTGAGGTAGATTTATCCCGTTTTGTTATGCTGTATTAGACGCATTACGTGGCTGACGGCTACGCTTCTACAACACTTCTTCAACTTGGCCCTCCCCAGGCAGCTTCTGAGCTGACGGTGTGCGGCGCCCAAACGGGCAGGTCCGCATGCTGCCGGGGTGAATCGCTTGGGCAGAGAATCGTCGGTTGTTACTATAGAGCGAGAGATCTGTGGGTGAATGAAGTGCGTCCCTGGCTGACTGCTTAGATTGATTATGGGGCACCATGGGATGATGCGGCCCCATCAACTGGTTATGCGTGCGCACTTATACCTTCACTGGGGGATCGTGCCACTTCGACTTTGCTACAGTTGTTGCTCCCACGTCCCATGTGGTCCATGGGGTTCGTGCGATTCTGAATTGAGCAAGGTCAGGTGAGCCGGAAGATGCTCTTCGTAATCCGAGGGGTGCGCATAATCAACCTCGTCGCTCAGCCGATGACCAACTCACCCGACTTCTTGCCGGTCACGGCAACCGCATCCTACAACTTGTAGCGCAGGCTGCGTCAGGAGTCTCGCTACCCACCCTGTAAGCGATCGTAATCGGCGTGGTGCGCATAATCTCTCAGTCGACGAAGCCGCCTGCCGGCGTACCATAGATACTTCGCTCCATCTTGTTAGGCTCTAACTCCGACTCGGACCAAGTGAGCATCTATCTCCGCTCCGTGGACTCTTGTGGTCCTCACATCTCAAGTTCCCGTCTCTTTGACAAGCGCCAACAATCAACAACCAAACGCACCATGGCGACCGCTCCTCGCACCGTCAACGCCTACGCCGCCTTTGAGCGCTCGGGCGAGTTCCACCAGTGGCAGTACGCCTCGCGACCGCTGGGCGACGCTGACATTGAGATCATGATCTCGCACTGCGGCATCTGCGGTTCGGACCTGCACCACCTCGACGAAGGCTGGCACAAGACCACGTTCCCGCTCGTGCCCGGCCACGAGATCATCGGTCACGTCACGGCGGTGGGCCCGGCCGTCACGCGCATGGCCGTCGGCGACCGCGTCGGCGTCGGCGCCATGATCTGGGCGTGTCAGAACAAGGACCCGAGCCGCCCGTGCGCCGACTGCGCCGACGGGTTCGACCAGTACTGCAACTCGCTCGTCATCACGTACGACTCGACGTACCCCGACGGCGCCCGTGCGTACGGAGGCTACGCCGACTACGTCCGCGTCCCGAGCGAGTACGCCTTCAAGCTGCCCGACGCGCTGGCCTCGGACACCGCCGCTCCCCTCATGTGCGCCGGTGTGACGGTGTATACGCCGCTCCGGGAGCACGTGAAGCCCGGCGACCGCGTCGGCGTCGTCGGAATCGGCGGTCTGGGTCACCTCGCCATCCAGTTCATTCGCGCTCTCGGTGGCCTGCCCGTCGCGTTCTCGCGCTCGGCCAGCAAGGAAGCCGAGGCGCGCGAGCTCGGCGCGGTCGAACTCGTCGATCTCAGCGACCCCGAGCAGGCGCTCAAGGCGCAGGCGTCCGTGCAGACGCTCATCCTCACCGCGGACGCGAACAACATGCCGTACAACACGTACCTCGGTCTGATCAAGAAGCGCGGCACGTTCATCACGGTGGGCGTGCCAAACGACGAGTTCAAGTTCCGACCCATGCCACTGGTCGCCAAGGGCATCAAGATGGTCGGCAGCCTCATCGGAGGCCAGCGCGATGTCGAGGAGATGCTCGAGCTCGCGGCCAAGACGGGCGTGCGCGCGGTCATCGAGAAGCTGCCGATGGCGCGCGTGAACGAGGGCATCGAGCGCGTCCGCTCCGGCAAGGTACGCTTCCGCGTCGTGCTCGAGAACTAGGAACCGACGTCCAACCGCCATCGACCATCGGGCCCCCTGGTTTATTGCTATTCCATGTCTAAGCGATAACCCAATGTCGCCTTGAACTGACGTTCATCAAACTCAAACCGTCCATTGATCAAGTTGGAACATGCTTACCGTAAACGTACAGTAGCAAGCTTCACCACATGAAGCGAGCCGTCGAGCCGTCCACCCACTCGTACGGGCGACGCATGAACACGTACAGCGTGGCCGCGTTCACCAACGTGTACGCCGCAATCGTCGACCACAAGGTACTCGGTGATTGCTGGAGATGAGCAAAGGGAACACAGAGGTCACAGTCAACGCCACCGTCAAGTGTCAGTGCATGCAGAGGTCTTACATGTCCAGTATTGAGGTGGAAGATGATGAACGGGACGAGGTAGTATCGCGGCCTGAACAGTCAACGAGCTCAATGATCGGCGTCAACGCCAGAGGTTACTCCGAATCCCAGATACAGGCACTTACTCTACGAGCGGCGACGGGATGAGGACGAGCGACACGGCTATGGCGTACACGAGCTTCCACAGCGGAGATCTCCGACGTCCTACTCATACAGACACCATTAACACGCCGGTTAGTCTTCATCCAGAGGGTACACGGAGAGCAGTCACGTACTCAGTTCAACCCAGCAACGCCATCCAGCGAACAGGTACAACGGGGTCGGTGCGAACTTGGCCAAAGGGTGGCGGAGGAAGAACTTGCTCCACACGTAGAACGTGTAGTGGCGATTGTCGGCCAGCACGAACGGGTGCACCGGGCTGAAGCGCCAGATCGTGGCAACAGTTCCGACGACGAAGGTTGCCATGAAGAGCAGTCCCTTCACCGACCGACTGTTGCGGTTGACGGAATCCAAGAATCGCGAAATGTTCGTCGGCGAGATGAGGCTGAGGCCGAACGCGGACGACACAACCACCGTGCAGTACAGCAACTGGGATCCGTGGAACCCCACCTCGTGGTTCGACTTGTCCCCTGGACGCGGAGAGCAAGGTAAGGTAACAGAACTCTTAATCGACGAGGTACGGCAGTGACAAAGGCCCACAAGCGTCACGTACCAACGACAATCCCGCCATTCCACACAAGGAAGACGACGAAGCCCGCGAGGACCACGACGAACGGCCACACGAGCTGGAGGATCGAGCCCAGGTTGGAAACAACGACCAGGATAAAGTTGATGAGCACCCGGCGTGCACTGGATCGACACGCAGTGAAGAGCAAATAGCCGATCAGTATGATCAAGTTCCTCGTGCGAAGATTCTGAAGATATGGTGAACCTGTTTCGAATCACGGACGTCCCGCTCTGGCGCGCTTCCTCCTTTGAGGATCTGGAAGTCGGAGTTGAACCCGTCAGACAAGCGATACACGGTGATTGAAAGCGGCAGGGTGCTCACCCGTAGATGAAGCTACCGTGCGAAAACTCCACACAACGGACGACGATAGTGCCGGCGACGAAGAGCACCCATATGATGTTGGTTTGACGGAAAAGCACGGCGACCGCTCCGCTCTATGATACGAGGAATCATCAGCACGATGTGTTAGAAAATGCCGTGCGTCCACCACGTGTAAGGCACTGAAGCATACTTACCAGGGCACTGAGCGCATAGCTGCCGCGCGCGGCAGGCACGAGCAGCACGTTGACTCTCTCGGCGAGCAAGTACATGAGCAGCACGAAGAATGCGGCGCCGTTGTCCGTGTAGAACATGACCGAGAAGAACAGGTGCACGGGGAACGCGACGATGGCCAGCGCGTGCAGCAGCGCGTTCGGGTCGGAGGGCACGAGCTGCCTGCGCAGCTTGGCGAGCAGCACGGCGTTGCCCAGCGCGAACAGCACGTTCACGCTGCGGAGCACCGGGACGGAGCAAAACTCAACGCCAGGAAGGCGCAGCAGCTCGACCGCGCGCGCGAACAGCGCCGCCGCAACGTACAGCCCGGGGAAGGTCGTGATCTTGGGGTCCCATTCAGCTACAGTGAGGCCACAAGCAGGACATGAAGAGCTCCATAAAGACCTTGTGCATCGATATCCGAGGGAAGACGCGTGGTGGACGTACCGAATCGACCCTCGCAGTACTTCTGGGTCTGCGGGATGTGGAAGATTTCGTCCTGCCAGCCAAGCCAAGCGGGAAAGCGCCCGAGTGAGTTCGTTCAATCGCCTGGAGGTGTGCCACATCACACGCTGCTGATCGACCGACTAGCGCTCACCATGTACGGCTCCGGGACGTAGAGATTTACTTGGGCGAGCAACCAGGCAAGCACGACACCGAGGGCGGCGGTGGCGCCGTAAAGCAGTGCATTGGACGGCGGAATGCGCCGCGAGGAGACGCCGGACGCGGTCGCCGACGGCGCCATGTTCGCGTTGCCAGCAGCTCACTTTTTGCGATTGGGAAGGTCAACCATAAAGCCCAATTTACGATTGGTTTGGGTACTTGCACAAAACGATGTTGGGTATCCGAGTTGAACGATAGCAATCGAGTTATGATTTTAGTATGACTTGTACACTGAGTAAGCGGACGAAAATTACGATTTCAGAATATCGTAACCACCTGAAGAACCTTAGATTATCGCTCGAACTTCGATGCAAAATGGCGATTTGTCCGTTTCCTGATTTCGTGGCAAATCTTCGAGGAAACGACCCTGGCCGACTGGTCAGCTGCCACAGTGCGCCACGAGTATTATTACGCTATGTGGATGGAGTGGCGTTGTGAGAACGATACGGCAGCGTTGTGCACTGAAGCTCGCCCGCGGAGGACTGTACACAATCAAATTGACTATGAGTCGCGTCTCCAACAGAAACGGCCGCGTTTTATTATCCAATCGCCAAAGCTCCCCCGCGTCCCTTACTTTTGCCGTCTTTTGCACTAAAATGCCGATCACAAAATCACGATTTCCCATCAAAATCGTGATTATCCCCCCACAAAAAACGATTTATCTCGCCCGGCGTCCCCGTTTCCGTCCCCACTGTGTCCCCGCTCCGTCCCCGCCGCGGCCGTCAAATAATTGGTTATCTTGACTTCGTAAATTTCGCCAATGAGAAAATTGCACGATACATTTTTATAGAACATTTTATTCATCTTAATGTTTTTTGTTTTGTTTTTTGCTAAAACACTGTCCCATCCCATTCGCTAATTCGATACTTTCCAGGCCGGCGCACCCTCGTTCACGGCCAGCGCGCTCGTTGGCGGTCGGCGCGCTCGTTCAAGGTCGGCGCGTTCTTGTTCACGGCCGGCGCGCTCTTGTTCACGGCCGGCACGCTCGTGCCAGCTTCCTCGCTCGGTCGGTCGTGGTGGAGCCGACGCACGCGCCAGTCTCGGCGGTGCCATTGCAGGCGTCGGTCTCGGCGGACCCTCACGCGCATAACTCATGTACGTTCGGTGTGCAATGTTCATATGCAGTTACTCTACTCCTCGCCTTTTGATTAGAGCTGCCCTCTTACTGTTTCAACGACTCGCTCAGGTCATACAGCGACTCCTGCATGTGAACTCATCGGGTTTCGAGCAGATCAGCCGCGTCACGTACGGATACTTGGCGCTCACGTGCGAGACGAAGCATTTCGCTGATGATGCGCTTCCGCCGGAAGAAGACTTTCTTGGCCGCGGACGAGTGCCTCCATGCAGCGCGATGATGTGCTTCGGGATCGACGATAGCAGGACCGCCGTCGAGGCCCACAAACCACTCCGTCCAAAGTTGGGGAACTGTCTAGATGCGCTTGGACATTTGATAGGTTGTCGGCGGCACCGTCGATGCAGCAGCACTCGAAGGAGCTGGAAGACACGCGCTGGTAGCCGCAGCCATCTGATCAGTGCTCGCTGCAGAGACAGAGCTTCGCCCCTCACTCGTTCA